>JAAXYX010004409.1:0-12413 GCA_036851915.1 Ptenothrix huangshanensis
AGTACTGCCATGATTTCATCCTAAAAAGTTAAATACAACCCACGTCCCTTCAACAAAGAACATCTCCTAAACTCAAAAGACTTTCGTTATCATAATTATCATGTCCAAACATTCTATAGCAACGCAAGGAGTAAATAATTACACACTGCGCTTCCAGGTTTTTCATGAATTAGAACCAAAAAAACATTCCAAATATGGCTTAATGCACTCATCTTCCATTGCTAATTAGTTCCAAATGTATAACTCCTTACTAAATTTCCAGCAAGAACTAGACAACATGATCGTACCACCACAACACACACACATACCAGTGCCAGACCAGACCAGGGCAAAATATCAGCTCAGCTTCTTATTATACACATACACGTATGTTTAGCTTAGGGGACAGCAATCCAGTCCAATCCAATGTCCATCCCAGGAGTATGCACCTTATTGCAATTCAGAAAAGACTTGGAATTTCATTCCAAGTGAAATGGGAATGGGAGGATGGCATGGGAACCGGTTTTTGTTTTCAGTTGGAACTTCAATTCTTCTGTGCAACAATCCTACATACCAACACAACACACCACAACACAGAATGTGCAACCATATCATATCATGCCATGCCAAACCATTCCTCGATCCTTCGGCTTTGAACACAGTACACTCTAAAAACGAATGTGTCCAAAAGTGCAAAGCCCTTCTGGTATTTCAGAAAAGTCTAAAAATTAGAAACAGAATTGGTTCAAAAAATCATAAACTCGTTTTTGAAAAATAGGCCAAAATGTCGTAAACATATTAGTATTATAAAAAACTTATAAATATACGACTATTACAAATAAAGTTTCTCCAAAAAAGTTCAAAAATTATAAACGGCATTTCAAAAGTGTTAAAAAATGCATACTCTGACTTTTTCAAAAATGTCATTTGCAAAAACGCCGTCAAAAAAGTCCAAAATTTCAAAAAAATGGGGAATATTTCAAAAACTCCGAAAATGTGTAAAATCACAATTTCAAAAAAATTCGAAATTTTGTGAAATCAAAATTTCGAAAAAATACAAAGCTTTGTAAAATCAAAATTTTGAAAAAATACAAAATTTTGTAAAATCACAATTTCGAAAAAATCCGACATCTTGCAAAATTACAATCACAACAAAATACCAAATTTTGCAAAATTACAATTTAAAAAATACGAAGTTTTATACAAATACAAAAAAAAACATACATACATATAAAAAATCTGAAAAGAAAAATTTCAAAAATTCCAAAATTTTACAAAAATCTTGTTTTAAAAAAGCTCAAAATTTTAAAAAAAAAACGACCTTAGAAACTTCCAGAAAACAAAAATAGCATTCAAAAAATTCAAAATTTTTACAAAAACAGTAATTTTTTAAAAAATATTTGAGTTTTTTTAAAAAACCAGTTATTAAATTAATCCGGAAATGAATTAAACTAACACATCAAGTACTTCTAAAAGCAGTTAGGACACATTGCAAGTTCATCTAAAAGTCCTCTGAAGTGCATCAAAAACGACATCTCTTACACAACGTATTATGTAGTGTTTATAGAGCACTTACGCTATATCCGAATTAGATACCTTCGTATTTCTACTAATGGTAAGAGCGACAAGGTTTCATGCATTTTGTATGGATTTTCTTCCCGCTTTTAGATTCCTAAGTTTTTTCAGTGTATCTCTTGTTTACGTATGAATGGCGACTGGTCATGTCATCAATACAGATAGAATATCATATCATAGCACAGCACAACACAGCACCACACAACACAAACCATACCTACAAACATGAAATCCAAAGCCAAGTGAAGCTAGACGGCATGTGTGAATCCTTGATTGTTTCAAGTTCACTCGCATTCTATGTATTCCTCATTTTCTTCTTTCTTGATCAACTTCTTTACCTTTGCCTCTACCTTATAAATGTATAAACATACAAGCATCAACATCACATCCCCCTACAGCCCAAGACCAAGGCATGCTATAAACTTGATATAAAGCATTACAGCTACAAACTTGTTTCACATCTATGTCTATATAGAAACACAATATATCTATAGATATATCCAACTAAATGAATTTTTTTCCGTTCCCCATACTTGAATATACATACCCGATTCCCCTTTAGCTTTGGCCGTAGTAGATGGCAAACGACGAACGGCAAATGATCAAGTCAAGGCTCATCGATGTCGGAGGACAGGACAACGTGCCTTCAGTTTCCATTTCAATTTTACTCCACATAACCAAAGCCACTTCACAACGTTCACAAATCCTTCAGAAAAAGCCTTAAAGAAATCATAACATTGTCAACAATCTTTAAGCCAATCTGGAATTTTAAATAATATTCTGTGCACTTTCCTTGTGACATTTTCTAACACAGTGAAGACGAAGAAGAGCCAATATGTGAATAAAATTAAAAACAGTTTAAATAATTCAAAAATTTAAAACATAAAAGTAGGCGGGTATTTTAAAATTTTAAGCAAGTTTAAAGGGAAATTAGTTAATTAATTTAAAAATATAAAATGAAGACGAGACTGAAGATGTTGCAATTAAATTTAGATGCTAGTTTTTCAAAGAGTGTAGGAGTAATGTGGAAGCTCGCACTTGTAGTAAATATGGCTGTAGCCTATCCCGCAGTGACTATTGAGAACGATCGGAATCTCATCACAATGCCAGACGATTTTAATCTAAATCGACTTAATGGCATTTTAAACCATAATCATAATCACAATCATAATGAGGGTCAAAGTGAAATTAATTCGGGGCTCGAGTCAAATCCCCGGGTAGTAAAAAGTTCAGCATTTTATAGAGAAGAGGATGAGAGGGAAATACAAAATTCGGGTGAAGTGATAAGTTCAGATTCATTTCCACGGAGGATGCATCGACTAGGAGCGAGAAAAACTGCAAGTACAAGTACCACTACAACAACGACAACTACAGCAACTCCGGATGAAAATCCTCTTCCTAGTGAAATCACAAATGCCTTCCCAATCACACTGGACACCATTGCAAAATTAAAACTGAGCAATTATTTAAAGTACTTTGTGCATCCAACATTTGGAAGAGAATCTGGAGAAGCTGAAAGAAGAGCCGGAGAAAGTTAGGACAGTAGGAGGAGAGGATGGAGAAATGAATACAGACACGGATACGAATACGGATACGGAAACAGAAAAAGAAACGGATACAGATTTAGAAACAAGAGTCAAAACCAAACCGACTGTGAAAACAGAGGCGGATGAAGATGTGGAAAATGAAGGAGGAGAAAGGAGAGAGATGAAACTACGAAGTGAACCAACGCATACAACCAAACCGAGGAAATTAGGCATCAATATCCCAGTAATAAGACTTAAGGTGGATGACAGAGTCCCACTCACCGGCAAGCTGGAGGTTAAGTAAGTAACTAAAAGTTAAACGAGAATTTTAAACCTTATTAGGAGTTTTAATGGGGAAGCTTTTTGGAATGGGATTACATGGGAGTGGGACTTGCGTTAAGCGAACAATTGGACGATATGGAAATTTTTCTTTGGTTTGGGGCTTTCCTTCTGTCAATACACGCAAAGGAATGTGGAGAAAAAACAGTAAAACGCTTGCATGGTTGGCATTCTGTTCTTTGCAAGCTTTTATGTAATAATATTTTTTCAAAAGGAGAAGGAATTAAAGAAGAAAAATGTTTCATTGACAATTTGAACTGTGGGGGAAAAGTTTTAAGAAAGTTACGTAAGATTGTATTTTGCAGAGGCAAAAATGGAATTTGTGTATGTAACTTTTGTGGATTGCAGAAATCTGGCTTTTATAAAAGCCTATTTTCTATATATTATATAATTATATACAACAGTCTATAGACTGTTTGACAGCATCTAAAAAGATAGATTTTGAATGTTTTTATAAAGAGTGAAATTTCTTATTTGGAATGATTTCAAAAAAGTTAAAATTTGTATTTCAAATGGTTTTCAAAGAGCAGAAATTTTTATTTGAAATGATTTTAAAAAGAGTAGAAAATTCGTATTTTAGGCCTTTTACCGAACAGCTAAATCTCTTATTCCGAACTTTACAAAAACAAATTTATATTTCAACAGTTTTTAAAAAAAGAGAAAATTTTAAAAAGAAATGAAATGAAAAAAATACATAGCAAAATTTTGTGTTTTCAACATTTTTGAAAATAGCAATGAATCGTATTTTTAACATTTTCAAAAGCAAAACGACATTTTCTTAGTTTGTCTCTGTTTAAAAAAGTAAAACATCCACGTTTTACCCTGTACTATTTTTTTTTAAAAAAACGAAACATTTTTAAACTCGTTTATTTTTTAATAGTTTTTACTGCAATGATAAAAATTTTTGAAATTCCAAAAGTAAACTTTTTTTTACTGTACTACATTTTCGTTCCCTGCTTAAAAACTTGCATACTAAATTCCCTTTTCCTAGTTTTTTCTCATGTTTAAACACTCAATAAATCCTTATGCATAAATGAACCGTGTAGGAAACAGAAGAAAGTAATACTCAGTTTTACAATACATTACTAGCTTTGAATAAAAATTCAAAAAGGAAAAAATTTTAATCCACTTCGATTTCAAAGCATAGTTTTCATTTGCAAAGCTTCCCCGGCTAGTTCCTATATATTAGGAAAATTAACGTAACGGAATAACGGCCAGACGCATAGTACAAGTGGAATTTTTGAACTATACTTTAAGAACAAGCTTTCTTATCCTACTGCATATTACACTATATACTCCACTACACAATAAACCAAAACTATCTCCTGAAATGTGTGGTAATGGTGCACTGTGTTGAAAACCTTATCCCAAATTCCCACACACAGATCCTTAACTTTATTCAAATTAAATTAGCTCCACATTAATTTGATCACGTCTGCATCAAAGTCTCTATGTAGAGTCACAACACAACTAACTAGTAACAAGTAAAACAATACAATGCATCACAATACATTACAATGCACTACAAGAAAGCTTGAGCTTTCGTGCTACCTTTTAAATGACGTGTTATTAGTAATTATTACTTAGCATTGACAGTCCATCGGTATTTGTAATAAAGTACGTGTGTTGTAATTAGCATCACAAGTACGAGCACAAGCTTCAAGGTTTCCAAAAGAGGTAGAGTTTCCGTGTAAGACTTGCTTAAAAGGATAAAATGTACTCTGGGCGAATTCGGCAGGGATGGTTCATTTTCATTGTAGGTATATTGTATTACATTTTTGGATAACAGTAGACTTTTTCCTCCTTCAAATCTTAAGTAATTTTATCATCTTGTCTTGTAATGTAAAATGCAATCATTGCATAATTTGGCTAAAGCCATAGATATATGTATAGGGATACCGTTAGAAACTGTAGGATAATTCTCCATATTTCTGATTCTGATTCAGGTTTTGATTCTGACCTGCGGCCAACAGGAATTTTAAATGCAACACTGCCTTATAAAATATCACTGTAAAAAATTGATTTTCCTCCCTTTGCATTTTGCTCCTATAAAATTGCACATTATAAAAATTGCAATGCACATATAAAAGGAATAATTTCGTGTTTCCAAAAAAACATGGATGTAATTACAGCATTGCAGCTTGTAGAAAAATGCAGGATCAGGATGTTATAATGTCAAGAGTGCTTGGAGGAAAATGGGAAACATCATGTGAATGGGAAAATTGCTGAGTCCTGTCAGAAAATGCAAATTACTGTGATTAGATGCGTTAGCGTTTGTGCTGTATGAATGAATGCTGGTACTGGTACACTCTCACAAATTTCGTCTTCATTTTGCTTTGAACATAAATAAATGAAATAAGAAATATGTTTTTTGGCACTGTTAGAATTTAGGTTTAATTTTAGATGCGTTTTAAGATGTTTTTATGATGACAGTTGAGAGAGTGTAAGTAAGAGAGTGCATGGAGAATTTTAAAATGTGATGCACAACACAAGAAAATGACAAGGGAAAAATGATTAATTTATGTAAAGGTAATATAGTGATAATGCTATGGTTGAAATGTATTGGGAAATGCTTAATTGTATACTTTGAGAAAATGCTAATTATGATTACGATGATGCTAATAGTTGGATATAATATAATGGATTGCAAAAGATGATTGTTAGTTATTAGAAAGTACAAATCGTCTAATAAACGGGTTGCGCAGGTGCAAGGTGATTTCAAATGATTTGTTGAAGTTGAAGTTGCATTATTTTGTTGAGTTTGAATGAGGAAGGCGATGCTATGCAAATGGGCTAAAGCTAAAATATGTGCTCTGAGATTGACGTAATTACAAAGATGTGAGTAGTAAGCAGTTGTAGAAATTGAATATGGTTTTGAATTGATCAAAATGTTAATGTAATGCAGAAAGTGAGAATGAGATTGAAAAATTTAGAAAAGTCTAAATTCTAGGAGAGGAAATTGCTATAGAGGAAAGATTCTATGATTGTGCTATTATTCTATTACTTTATAAATCTGCATGAGCAATTTGAAGCTAATGCTTTCGTTTTTCAAAAAGTGTATAAACTTGACATACTTAGGTATTCGAGGATTTTGAAATTGTATAAAAAATTACTAATCTGCTCATTCAAAGAGTGGGTGCGAGATTTAAAACAGGGATTTTTGAAAATGCAGGAAAAATTGCACCCGCTCATTTTCAAAAAGAGTAAAATTGAAAAAACGAGTGTTTTTGTAATTGCAAGAATTTAATTAAACAGCATGCATTTCAAACAAATAGTTCTTTAGAAATTGTGTGAAAAAATACAGTTTTACGTTTTTAAAAAGAACGAATTTAAAAAAAATAGTGATTTTGAAACTGTGGAAAAAAGTAAAATTTTACGGTTTCAAAAAGAACGAAATTCAAAAAATTGGTGCTTTTTAAATTGTGAGAAAAATTAAAGTTTTACGTTTTAAAAAAACGAAATTAAAAAATTAGTTTTCAAAATTGCATTACAAATGAATAACTTCAATCTTCAGCCTTCAACTAGAGAAAAAAGTTAAATAAACAAGACGTGATTTTTAAGCTCCAACTTTTCGAAAATTAAAAGAATTTTTTAAAGTGCATCAAGCTTGATTTTTGTGCTTTTAGACAGCGTGAAATTTGATTTAAGTTGGTGAAAATCTGCCTGATGTACATATTCATTTTGGGTGAATTATTTATAACTCAAAATTCCAGTTTAATTCGTATATTTGACAAGAAGGAGTGTAATTCTTCGAAACAGCCAAGAGAAACCATGCGAACAGCATTTCAATAAACGTAAAATGTTCTATTCTCGGAAGAGCGAGCGAAGTAAAAATTTTTTAATTGCCTGCTCCCTTTTTCCTTAAGTTCAAATAACTCTAGTCTGCAAAAGCTTCCACATTTGTACTTGGATTTAATAGAATATCTTAGAACTAATTAAAAACTAATTTGCCTCTTTGCATACTACTGCGCTAAAGAAGTAATTCCAGTTGCCATTTTCTAATTAAAGAAATATCCCTGGGTTAATTCGAAGAATTATGTGATTTGTCCAAAAACGTATGGAAAAGCTCCTTCTTCTCACTTCAACATTTACCTAGCCCAACAAATTATTTTCAACTGCGTAATTAAGTGTTCAAGGGAATACACCAATGCATTGAAATTCAACGAAATGCAATGGATGGAAATAATTTGTCATAAATTTCTTTTCGCAGTAAATCTAAAGCCTCCTTAAAAATGACATGCAATTAGCCATATAAAAATGCTACTTTTTAAAAATACACAATTTACATATTCAATTAAAATAGCGAGAAATCATCTCTGACAACAACAACGCCACAGTCAGAATCATAATCACAAATAGACTTTAATAAACTCAGCAAATATTCAAAACTTAATTCACACGAATTAATTTGTACAGAGTTGTATAATTACTTTGTAAAAGAAACAAAACGCTCTATCTACTTATTTCTTTGGAATTGAAATGCAAACGCCCACTTATATTAGTTTGAAGAGAATCTAAAATCCAGTGTAATTAATTTTGTCTAGCAAAATTTCTTTCCCTCTCACTGCGTCTCAATCAGCATGGATTCTGTTAGTTAAACAAACAACTTTCAAATGCCTAAGGAACCAATAATTCAATTTCCCTTTATCGGCATACATAGATGCAAGTAAAACCCACACTATTCCAAAGTAAATCAATCCAGCTTTCTTTTCTATTAAGACAAAACGTTTGATTAAGTGAGAGATATTTTGTAATGCGCAACGACAACCTGACAACTTTCTCGAAATATCTGCGAATAAAATATCTCAACTGTCCGCACATTTATTTTTTATAAAAGCTTAAGCTAAATTGGCTGTCTGGGATAGACTGTTTTTTCTTCTTCGGAAAACCAACGTACCGTAAAGCTTTTAATTAATGCCCCGGACATCTTTGTACATTTTGATTCTGTATTGAGAGACGAACTAATTTCAGGGACCGACTACCTTTACTACAGCCATAAAAATAAAATGCAAATTATAATCTCAAAGCTGCAACTTTTCACACCACATCGAGTACGTCAAGTTTTTTTAAAAATGTGCTTTTGAAAATGTGAAACTTTATTTTTCAAAGTAATTAAAGAAACCCTATTTTTTAAATTTGGCGCTTTTTGAAACCTCAAAGCTTTAATTTTTAATGGAATTTCAAAAACCAATTTTTTTCAAATTTCGCGCATTTTGAAAATCTAAAACTTTTATTTTTCACGCAATTTCGAAAACCTTTACTTTTGAATTTTCCAGCTTGTGAAAACTCAAAATGTTTATTTTTCACATATTTTTAAAAACCTTTATTTTTTTAATTTTCCACTTTTTAAAAACTCAAAACGATTAATTTTCACAGATTTTCAAAAACCTTTTTTTTTGAATTTTCCATTTTTTTAAAACCGCTAGGAACTCATTTCTCATACATTTTTAGGACCGGCCATCTTAAAAGATCGACTATGTATATTCAAGCTGAATTGCATGAATGTCCCTGCTAAATTTAGAGGGAGGCTATAATTACAAGTTTTACGGTACACATGTCTGCATTTGCATTCAAGAAAGTCGTAATGAACTTGTTCCATCGAGACACTGGAATTTCTAGCAAAGACACCAATTTGCAAATTAGTATTCCAAGTCGGACTGTAGCACTGTCTGAGCCTGAAAGAATACATTATTGTTATTGGTCTAACTGTGGACATTACTTTGAATTGTTATTGTAAAAGGTTATGATATAATGACTCGTGTTAAATTGCACTACGTGACTTCTATATAGAGTATAGGTAATTATATGTACATGATCTTTTCGGAGGATAAAAGCATGGCAATAAATTGTGTTAAGGAAAAGAGAAAAAAACTGTCCTGTCACCTTAAAAAATAGGAACCAAAAATTGGGAAAAAATGCCATTGAAGTGTATGCTTACCTCCAGGTAGTAATTCATGCGGAAAAGTGTAACTGTCACATTATGCATTATTCGTAAATGCTTCATGCTTGTAGTATGTACAAGTACATGGAAGGGGTAATTATGTAAAGTGAATAAATCAGAAAACTGTAGGTGATTCTGTGGAATGCCAAACCCACAGAATCTGCCCATCTTTTCATTGAGTTTTTCGTGGTCATATATCACAGACTTACATCGCACTTGTTTGCTAAAACGCCCCTTGGTGTTAGTGCACAATAACAATAATAGAGAACCAAAATGAACATAGCCAAATGCAAGATTAATATTAAAGCTTAAGAAAGAACAAACTTATGAGGGAAGGGTCTTATAAGTTTACTTGTAATAGGATTAGATTCCTTTGTTTTAATTTAGATAAAAAGTAAAATTATTTACCAGCATACAGGAAAGTATTTCATTTATTTTAGTTTTAATGAGCTTTTTTGAAAGCTAATATGCACATTTTATAATACGAGTTCTGCGTCTATGTAATTATTTGAGGTAGTTTTGTTTCGTTTCTACTAAAGTGTTGAAGAATATCTGAAGAATTAAACAATTCCATAAATGAAAAGCAAAACATAAATTTTTTCAGAGTTCCAAAACTGAAAGTTTTTATAACAAAACGTTCCAAAAAGGGCGAATAATCAGAATTATAACTTTTCAAAAAGTGTAAAAAGTTAAAACTAATCTTCTTTAAAAAAAAGCGCAAAAACTTTGATTTAGAGCTTCTCAAAAATTGCACCAAAAAAAAATTGCAACAAAACAAATTTTTAAAACAACAAAATTAGACTCCGAAAACAGTACATGATCAAAATTACGCCCTTTTAAAAATCGCCAAAAAAATAAAATAACCTTTTTCAGAAGACATTTTGAACATATTTAAGCTTAGACTTTTCCAAAAAGTGTAAAAAAGAATAATTGCACTTTAAAAAACGCAAAAATAAAATGAAATAAAACGGAGGCTTTTGAAATTCCAAAAATACAGAATTACAGTGCATAATTATATGCATCACTTATTAGCATACATACTTCAAAAAAAATGATGGTCATAACAACAAATTTTTCAAGTTTAAAACAATTTTACAATTTCATGTTTACGAAATTTTTGCAAAGCAAATATTTCGCTTCTGTTCTAATTGGGAGTATTCAAATTGGATCCGTCCCTCATAAGAGAGACAAGTTCAGCACGCTTTTCTCTACAGCTAAAGCTTATCCGCCTTTAGACGTCATAGCACATCATAACATTTTAAGACATTATATAATTACACTACATGCCTACTAATAAAAATATGTACATATATGCAAATACCTACAGAAACACATGCATTTTGTTCCGCTTTCAAGATTTGCATTTTATGGCCACAATCGCAATCGCTACATTTATACTGCACTACATGCATGCATGTGAATTTCAAAACTATTTCTCTCCTTCCAAATTACAAGCATTCCGTCATCCTAATGCAATGTTAAAAAACTTCACCTGGATTATTTTTCCAAAAGCTGTTGAGACTATAAATATTCCGTGTAGTTTTTAAACAAAAAATATATCATAAAGGTGCATAATTTATGATCAAAGTTTTAATAAACTGCACCCCATGTTTCCCTTTTCTCTCTCCTGTTGATTGTTATGTTATTGTTTGCATATTTAATGATGTGATATGATAATCATGTTTGAATTTATTACCCACAGAATTAATGCGGATGAACTAAAACCCTTTTGTTGGATACTCATCACCTTCATCGTACTCCTCATTCTGGGCATCATTCTGGGTTGCGTCTTTGGTGTTACCTACCTTAAAAAAATGAACCATATGCAATACCAAGATTTACAGAGTCAGATTGAAGCAAGGAACAAGGACAAATGCTGTAAGTTCAATTTCAAGTTGAATATTCCAATTCTTTTATATGCTTCAAGTTTTGATGACGTTGGAGCTCATTGCAAAAAAAGAATTAGGATGTGTGTGTATGCAAATGGGAATTCGTGGAGAGGGCAAGGGTTACATTATAATCGTGCAATTGGATTTTCTCGTTTTTGTTTCTATGGAGGATTATGAGTTGTATTGTGTTGTGAGGCAAGATTTTATAAGCCTGAGGTATAATTAATGAGTGTGTTGGCTAGTGTTTAGGCAATGTTATGATTGTTACATGAAATTCGATATTAATTTGTAATTTGAATCGAATTGCGGTTGGGAAGATTGTACTTTTTTTGTATATGCGGTCGAGTGTGTGGAATGAGGAGTTTGGTGAGATTTCGTAATCGTAAGAGTGAAGGTGTAGGTCAAAATCATTTTATTGGGCTTGCTTGGAGAAGAGCACAAAACCTTTATGGTTTTCATGTACGTGATTTTCTTTTATGTATGTACATACTTGTTGCATGTCAAATACAAGCACGTTACAAGAGTCATGTAAAATACTCGCTTAAGGTTACATGTTTGTGAGATCAGAGCATAGGTACTTGGAAAAAAATTCAAAAGAGGAAGATGAAAGGGGATTTTGCATGCAGATTATAATTGAAAAAGCGGAAAATGCAGTTTTTTTAAAATAGTTTACCTTTTCTGGAAATGCTTTTTAGGAAAGCAAAACTCACTGTCAGTTTTTTAGTTCTTGCTTAATTTCGTAATTTGATTATGCTACTTTTTGAAAACAAATCCCACTCTGGAAATTGTCAGTATGTAATTACAACATTGCATCCTGAATTCAATTAGACTGTTGAATTTCTACACAACATTTCATGTTTTAGAGTAATTATCACAAATACTAAAATTATTCATGGCGTCGAAATGGGAAAATCAAATGGGAATTAGCATGGACATTTTTCATGAACGAAGGGTTGACCAGAGGAAAAATTTAAACTATGAATTTTTTTGAAAAAAAGAAGAAAATCAATTATAGTAATTGATTACTAAAACATGTAGTTTTTACAAGATTGCAATTTTGACTGTGATTCTCTCTTCCTTTATGCAAAAACTGCATGAAAAAAAGTTTTTGACACTTTTTCAAAATTGAATCAAATGAATTGTAAAGATGAAAAAAAATTAGGA
>JAAXYX010004410.1:0-12413 GCA_036851915.1 Ptenothrix huangshanensis
AGATGAACAACTCAACCTTCCTAGGTTAACCAAAATCAAAATGACGCCCTGATATTTTAAACACTAAGGGAACGTGAATTCAAAAGCGGATGAAAAGAGGCTGTTCACTGCTTCAGATATTAAGTTTTTCCATATTAAGTTTTGGTATATGTGTATGGTTTCCTATTTTGCTCTTCTATTGGCCCAGTTAAGGTGTGTGAAATGGTCGCATTCATATTTGTATCGATAATTGCTCATATGCCCTTAGCGTATTTCATTTTAAGGAAGCTGTATTGTACGTACCTTCGAATGAAGGAAAGCGATAGTAAGCTTATTGTGATTTTTCAACACCAAAATAATATGTTACTTCCTGTATCCCAGCTCTTGGGCAATGCACCATACTTAAGGAACTGCAATAATTAAGAATGAAATAAATTAAGTATATTGGAAATTCCAATTTCAATAATTTATTTTTTTCGTATATTTAGGGAATGGTAGTGGAATATGTTAATTTAAATGGATTAAACATATTAAAGTGGTGAAATTAAGCTTGCCTAAAAATATGGATATAAAGTTTAAAGTTGTAAGAAAGTTGTACCATATCGTTTCAGTAGATGGCGCTTGTGTTAATGGTTTGCGGTTTATCATAAATGTAACTAGGTGCATGTACATAGAAAGGTACAACATCACAAATAATGGTTGAAAGATAATTATGAATCTGTAATAAGTTTAGGGATGGGTACTTCTGTTAGACGAAGGTGGGTGACAGATAAGAAGGATGAGAGTGAGGCCGAAAGATCGACTTGTAACACTCGGATGATTTGTGAGGAGTTGAAATTAGAGTATTGTGAGTAAAGGCTGGGTAAAGGCCATTGTGGTTGCGGTGTGAAGTTAGTAAAGGACCACGTTTCCAGAATGACTACACTCTTAACCTCAACACACTTTCCAATTGTGTCCCCTCAAAGATTGTCATTTATCAATTTCGTTGTGACAACTTTTCCATCCATTCAAACTAAACATATTTCTGACTGGGACCTACAGCACAAGTGACGTGAAGGCTTATTTAATGCTTTTCGTTAAAGTTCGTTTGAATTATGAGTTTCCTTTATGGGGGGTTATTTACTTCCACGCTAATTCATAAATGCTTGCTGATATCTTGTTCTTGATTGGGCAAATAAATTCAAACTGCATTATCTCATGATATAAGATATAAAGCCTCGAAAGAAGAATTATTTCTTGGCTACAATTGATGTTCATCGTATGCAATTAGATACTGCAGCTTCTTGCATTCAGAAAGATGGCTGCGGATATCCAAGTGTGAGGATGGGAAGGCATTATGGTAAATTCTTTAACAGTTGGGACGTTGGTAGGAAGAATAATGATTGTGACTCCGCCTTGAACGGGGAAATTTATATACGCGTATAAGGCAGAGGTATGATATAAATGTATGGTACAAGGGTAAAACTAAATGGTTTGGAACAAAAACTACACAGACCTTTTTTGAGATTGTCTGTACACTTATATAATTTTCTGCAGGACACCTGTAGGTGTATGCTGCGTAAATGTTTTCAAGCCGTAGCACATAAAAATTATTACAATACTGTTTGTATGTTGAGTTTTAATTAATTGACGTCTTACTTGAGTCACCTTTACCTTGGATATTCAAAAGCTCAAGAATCAACTATTTTATGTTATTAAAATTCTTTGCAGGGCCATACGGCACGAACTGAGTTTGCTTATGACTCCGAAGACGATGATGAGGCAGTGATGAGAACTATACCTCCCATGGCATTGCACGGTAAGTATATTCCTACCTACCCATTCCCCGTTTCTTTGTGCTTTTACTCGTGCTTTAGCTTCTGTAGGAATTCGTCTGCGTTATTACTTTAATTCTAAGGTTACTGCTACATAAAAACTGGTATCTCATATCTGACATGTTGACTTTCAGTTAATACAACGGTATGCGTATACGGTGACAGATTAATTAAATGTTCGATGTAAATGTATCAGCCTGACAATAACTATCAATGAGAACGAAAGGCTGCGATACCTTGAAGCCTATGATATCTAGCTAAAAAACCTCTTCGGATATAATTTGTAACCTGCTCTGTTTTACCTATTTTTTGTACTTTCTCTTCACATTAAGTGGAAACCATGTCAGTCGTTATCTTTTAGAAATAATCACAGTTTTGACTTTTCAGGAGTCTCTTACCACCTTAAGTGGAACTTAAAGGAATGTAGGTAGGTATGCACATTTTATCATAATAACCGCGGCAGATATTAATGCATGCCATATTATTTCGTTGAGCGTTGTGTCATGTGTCTAGTTTTTTGCGTTTCAAATGTGGTTGTCTGTGTACGAAAGGCATACCGTTGTGCAGTCACATTCACTGTGTAGCTTTTAGGATTGTTGAGCAAGGAGGAAAACGGCTGAAGTTTGAATTCTTGGGTCAAGATATTTTCTTTGAAGACCGTCTTGAAGCACTTGAGATTTTTTGTCCATTTTTAGGATTAATGCTTCCGATCTCTTAGGATAAGTGTTTTCTCGTTTCAAAAAGAACAAGACGGCTACAAAAAATTAGTGGGAAAGTTATAATAAGCAATTGCCTGTAGACGACCTTATTGAGCTACCATTTTTGTCTCACACTAAAATGGAAATAATTCTGTCGATTTTTGACTTTCAATAAGTAGGTGCCGTCCCTCCTGTCATCTTGTTGAGGCATATCTCATACCCTGCATATGATGCATTTAGTTACTAATTCAATTTCACAGAAAACCCCCAGATTTCAGAACGATCGGGCAAGAACTTATATTCATTAATGCTTGAGCTTGAATTGTGATGTGTTCGGTGTTAGGTTAACCAAAAACTTAAAAGCAAGATGTGCTATTTATTTTCTCAAGTTTAGCCAACTTGTTGAAAAGTTTGTTAAACGGTCACACTTAAATAGCATTACGAAACTTCCGCTAAAATGTATTTAAATGCTGGTTACCTTTTCAAAATGTACAGTTAACTTTTAAGGGAAACGTAGCTGGTTTTTTTATTATTATTTCGTATGAAACTATAATTGTGTAACATTATAGTTTTAAAAATGAGCACGATTGAAACAATGAATCCTCGGTCGTAACTGTGTACAAGCGAAGTAATCAGTAGCACAGGTAGATTCACTCGGGATTGTGTGGTTGGGGATTAAGTATTTACGACTGGAAAACTATTTATTATCAGTTATTCGTAAGTATGAAAGTATTTAGTAGAATATCTGCTTTAATTGTTGTTGCGCAGCTTTACTTCTGTAGTCACCAACATTCTAACTGTTGCCTCTTTAATTTGGAGCTTGCATTTGTACTTGTTTACGACTAAGTACACTTTTATTGTAACGCCAAAGAAAACAGAGTAGAAACCGTATCTGGCCGTTTAAAATGCACAGGGGACGCGACATTTATATAGTACAATATTCAGCTATGAAGGAATTTAGGTATTCTCATGGTTTTTGGAACTTCCCTCCGAAGTCCTAAACTTACTTAGCATGTCATCATAAGGTTCATTCAAAAATTCTTTGACAGTATTTTTCGAAAGTCATTCAGTGACAATTTTAAAAAGCCCATCTTTGCTACGCTCATACACTCATTTGCTACTATACTAGAAGTAGTAGAAACTTGCGATTGGAAACAGAAATAGAAACAGAAATATTTAATTTCTTTTTCTCATGATTTTATACTCAGTTAAAGTTACTCACTGGTTATAGTTTTTTCAGTTATAATCTCGGATCAAAAAGTAGTAGAAACTTGCGATTGGAAATAGAAATAGAAACAGAAATATTTAATTTCTTTTTCTCATGATTTTATACTCAGTTAAAGTTACTCACTGGTTATAGTTTTTTCAGTTATAATCTCGGATCAAGTTTTTATTATGACTTATTTTTTGAATTTTTGTTCAAGTTGTAGACATGTTTTGGGAATTTGTAATAACATTTTGTTAGTGAGAGTCCTGGGGGTGCTTGACTGGATTTTCTAGTGAGTCGATTTTGTATGTAAATTAATAGAACATGTTTTGAATTGAAAATCTTACGAGGAATAGTAAATGGTATCACAAAATTTGTAGATTTACTTGTTGTTTTCTTTACGGGTATGCTGTGTAGCATATGTATACCCTGAGTTTAAAAAATATAAGTAATTTCGACTTCACACTGGCAAAGGTTTAGTTTTGTTCTGAAGCTTACCATTTGGTTTTACCTTGGAACCAGTTCATCGGCATTTCCTTTGATTATTGTCGTTTTATTACCTTGGTGTATGATTAATGGATCGGCAGATCATAACTCAACTCAAGTCTGACACACATTTGACTGCCCAGTGCAAAGCTAAATGTTTGCCTAGCAAGCAAACCAGTAAAGGCCAGCCTGAGGACTGAATAGAAAGTTGTTGCTTTTCTTTTCATTCACCTGGTTAGAGTTACCTAGCAGAACATGAAATTATACTGGAACTTCGAATGTAGGAGGTTTTCATATTTCTCATATAGTACGTACAGCGTTTCTCGAAGAATTGCAATTACGATATATTCATCTACAATATTTAGAATCTTTGACTGACACATCATTTACTAAAGTACGAAAAATACGTCCAGATTTTGAGGTCCATTCGTGCTTTGCCTTAATCGTTCTATAAAAGTGTTAGGTATGTGAAAAAAAACTTCAATCGTGTATGTATGTAGTGCATACTCTTATAGGTATTTATGTCGGAGCTACCACCATTATGATCCTCAAAGGTTTTGTACTATAGTCTTCTATTTTTTTAGTCCAGGCTGAATTGGTGGGTTGCTTCGTTTGGCTTTAAAATTTTTCGATGCTTGGATAAGATGCGCCTCTGTGACTGTGAACTGTTAAACCTCCCAGATGTATAATACACGGGAACATAGATCGTCATGGCACCCATCCTTGACATGACTTGCATTCTTGATTTCGTAGTACGTAACTAAACCAGCATAGAACCATGAGCCATGGCAGGAGTTTTATTCTGTTCTTTTTTGGTCCCTGGGCTATCAACGAAATGAAGCTTCGATTGCTTTGGTTGTTACTTTTTTGTAATTTTGTATGAGGTACTTGAATAATATTATTCAGTTTGAAAGGAGCATTACCTACGCATCATTCCCTAAAGAAAAGAGTTAAAATTTTTATTTCGTCCTGGACGAAATGAAAATTTAACTGAGCTTCACACTCTACAGTAGAGTATCAAAGTCAATTGGAGATGAGCCATAACTCCATATTCTGCACCTTATTAAAGGTTTCATTGGCGAACTAGAAATCGTCTAAAAATGCATGTCGTGTTGGTTGGTCTGGCTCAGGTAGCCCAAAAAATCAGTTGCGTTACTGCAATGTGGAATAACGCACTCAAAGTCTGTTTTGAAAATGCTGTATATTAGCCAATTTAACGTAGATGGATAGAGAAAATATGTAGGTACATACATCTCCGAAATTATACTTCTTCCATATTATGTAGTGTGCTGCATTCTGAGGCGTGCTACAGGAAAAGCAAAATAAGTGGTAATTGTCAGTTACGTACGTGATAGGAGAAGTTAGTAACATAAAGTCTCGTATATGTAAAGGAATGGTAGTGATTGCCTTATTATATAGTCTGTTCTTTTCAGGTTCAGTTCGAACGCTGTGATCGGAGTAGTGACAATTTTCAGTCGTTGTCTGCTCAATAAGTGTTTCCAATTCAAAAAGTGACAGCATACTGTCTTCCTTATAGTTTTGACCACTGGTTTGACTCCTGAACAATGTAATTTTGAGTGTTGTGTTTGAGGATGAATGAAAATAGGTTCTTGTTATGTTTTTAACAGGGCTGTACCACATATTGTCTTTTTCTGTGCATTATTAACGTCGTAAGACCATGGACTGGTGAATAGGCACACATGTTATGGAGGGACAAGTTCAACTTACGGTTATGTCCTCATCTTGTACATTCTGTAGTGCACTCGTAGTCAGTGACATCCGATGTTACAATGAATTTTCGACCCGTTCACCTGCACATGAACTACGAAAGCATCGAATCTCAAGAGATGGGTATATTGAATATTTTTCAAGTACTTCTGAGTTGAATCATTGAAATCTGTGTATTTAGGCAGGTAGAATGCCTTAACTTGACTTTGGATTCACATGCATGCATGCTTGTAGATATGCTCATCCTTATGGCGTATTAAGAGAAGTATTTTTGTGTAGTATCGTGTTTCCTTATACATTTGTATACGGAACGCATTACCATAAGTATACGTAGCATATTGTAATGTAGTAATGTAGTAGATTGGATATTCTGTGCTTCATAATAATATGTGATGGATCTATGGATGTTGGAAAGGTTGTGAGTCTAAATAAACGAGTCAAAAATGTTTGGTCATCTTACTGCCATTGTTGGCAGTCGATGAAAACAATGAGTATAGAGATTGGTTCTAGTTGCTGTCAATAAGCATGAAGCCCCCATGCTGCATAGATTTATTATGCCGGTGATGCGATATTATCTGTGGAAATCGTTTTTTATCTCATGCGCTTCACTTCATCTGCCATCCGCTCCATGTTTTGTTGTCGAGCCCGTACTAATCATAAGATCATCTGTACATTTATAGCCCATTCCGTTTGATAGCATCAGAACCAAAACACTGCTAAACAATGTAGTCAAAGGACTGGTACCCTACACAAGTAAAAATTCAACGCCTTGCTCTAGACATGTTATGTATACATTTTCTTGCTTATATAGGGGAATATGCTCAGGGGGAATTAGCTGTACATAATACTTAGATCCAATGAAAGAGTGACAATGGAGTGTTACGCTTAGGGGTGTAAACTTACGCAACCAATAGTAACTCTGAGCACTACCCCGGGGTGTACTTCATGTCCACTGAAGAATTATTACTGTCTATGTAGATAGTGGTGTTTCCGATGTACTTCTGGAATCTCCTGCCGAACAGCCACGTACTTCGACGGTAGTAGAAGTTTTAGAGAGTGCATCATCTTCAAACTCGAAATCGGTAAGATATTTATTAAAAAAATTAAGTGTGTTTTACGAAAAGTTGTTTCAATTTGAACTGTGTGTAAAATACGGCTTTAATCGGGCTCCAAAGCGAAAAGTGGACAACGAGTATTTTTTATTGGAACAAACAATTGGGAAAATATTAATCCATACAATTATAATTCATCCATATGATAATCGAATTCGTAAGTGCAATGTAGATAGGCAACAGTGTCATTTGTGAGTTATATAAGTCACACGGAGAGAAAAATAAAACTTTTGCGTGTACCATTATTTTAAGATCAAGTTTCCCGGATCAATCAATATAAAAAATTCAAAATATGGAAAATCTACCTGGCATTTAATATATTTTGGAATTAGCGTGAACTGCGGATGACATATTTTGGAATTTAGAAAAAGCTGCATTAAAAGTATTTTGGTTCTTCAACCAAATATGTACCTCGCCTTGGTACGACATTGGGACATTATCTTTTCCTCTGACGTGTGTGGTTTGCTGCTTTTATACTTTATTACGTAGAAGAAAATATCAAAGCAAGTAGTGTCCAACGAATTTGAAACTGAAAAAATTTATTTTGTAGAAAACTGTCATGGAATACGTATAAGTACTAAAATAAGAGTCATAATTTTTAGTTTCACAGTTTAAAGAAACAATGGTTACAACTAGCAATAAGGTGTAACAGTAATGGATGATTTAAGTTAGTCGAATATATTATGTAGGTAAACGGATTTTATGTTTTCACTGAAGATGCAGTTGAATTAACTGGTACCTGGTCTGTGTAGAAATTCCATTGTTGCATTATTAAGGGACAGAGAAGAGAATTACTGAGTTTACAGCTTACTACTCGGGATTCAGGATGTCACTTCCAATTGCAGTTATGAATACTTGACTGATACGATACTGGCGATCCAGAGAAAAGTACATTTTTGTATGTATATAAGACTCAAGTACTTGGTTTTGTACCTTGCTGCAAAAATGAATTGGGACTTTCTGGACTTACTTCAAGTGCATTAGAATGCGCCTAAAACCAGCCGAAGGTTTTTGTCGGATTGTCACGGGCAACTTGATCTTAAGGAACTACAGCATTAGGTTTATTGAATCATTCTATACATGATTCAAGGAGATTTATTTAGCTGGCTTGGTGCAAAACAGCATTTTATCTATGACATAAGCAACACCGGACTGATTAGTAGACCAGGTCGTTGATTATATTTTTGTTGATAAGATGCTATTCCAGGCAACGTCTGGTATGCAGTTGCTTTTTATATATTTTATTTTTCTCTCAGGTGAGGCTTGCCTAATAAAAGATGTTGCTATTATTTTCTATCTATTTGCCTTCGGTCCATTATAACTCTCTATTCGAATATCATAGTCGGGATACAGTATAAAACAAAGAAGTTCAATTTACATTTTTAGGAATTTTTAATCACTGTAAAGAGAATTAAAATTTTTGTTTGGTATGGTTTAAAGGCATTTAGCACAGCTACCAGTAAAAAATCCTTGGTAGTTACATAGATTTTCATCCCTTTTCAATATTGTACATGATTTTGGACGCAAACAACTTTTAAACAAATTTCTGATAGAGCAAAAAATGTAGTCGGTACCCGTCAATTTTAAGCATTTTTCAAATTTTGAAAAAGTTGCTTCTTCACTTTGGATGTTTTTAAAACGTTGATGTTTCTCGTGAGTTCCTAAGACTTCGACGAGAAAAACAATGATGCCCTCACAACTGAAATAGCGTCTTGGGGTTTTTACAAACGCTTATATAAGTACATACGAACCTGGGAGCTCCAATGAGCAGGACAATGTTACGGCTCAAACCTCGAAATACTGAATTTTTCTCAAAAAGCTCTGTACACGCACGTCAGAGCAATTCCAACGTGAATAACTCCTAAAAGTTATATTCACATATCAGCAGTCAGTGACCATACCCAGTGATAATAGACAAATAGAAACGATGACGAAAAATACTCGTGGCCCACTTTTCGTTTCCGAATCTGTTATTGCCGGATAAATCATTGTATTGTTGTGCTGTGTTAACTTCTATCGCAAGTATTAAACTTGTTTATTACGTGAAGTTTATATATTCAGTGAAGCATCTCGTTCTGCTATTAATTAAGTGATTGTAAATTGTGTTTGAGTGTGACAAGTATTGAAATAGTCAGAAGAGTTCACCCAAATCATGGGAATGTTTTAGGTTCACGCCTTTGATGAAAATAGTTACGTAAATAGTGCAAACGCAGTTGACACCAGTGATGAAGATTCCGACGGATTCCTAAACGAATTGGATATGATTCAAACCGCTTCAATTTACGCCAATGTCCGACCCACACCTCACGCAGCCCCGCCACGAGGGTATCAAGTAAGTATTGAACTTAATTATTCTAGTCAAAGTTTAAAAAACTTACGCATGTAAGATAATAATTGCACAACAGATGCATGCTGGAACCGCGTATCTTCTAAGTATAATGTGCAATAATTATTCATAATAAGTTAGAAGTAATTTGTATTTTAAATCATTGCATTAGGTAGCGGTTAAGGTCTTAGCATACGTCCGCTTCAAAGTTTCATGTTAGTGTTTTTTAATAATTATTTTAAATTAGCCAACTTGGGCAAATCTGTCATTGAAATACTTTCTCACTAGATGACCATTTTGTCCCAATTTTATTTTATCCTGGTGTTACATAATGCTTAAAAGTAGCTATCCAATACGCAATATGAATAGGTAGGTTGATTTTCTCAGCACCATCGTGCTTAACTATTACTGGAAAAGCAGGCTTAAACACCGTATGACGAGTTCTTACGTTGCCCCTCAAATCATTCGTGATCACGATCATATAACGTTTTAAACGGGAAAAGAATCGAAGGGCGGTAGTTTCTTTGTGTAAATGGTGTACAACACCATATGTATGGAATCATTTGATACAACATTCATTTTTGTAGTACTTGTACGTATTACAGCATGTAGCCACTTCCCTTTCTGGTAAGGTACCTACCTATTTTGTCTTCGACGGTTTTGTAGCTGGAGTAGCTCGACAACGACAACTGAATTTCGATTAAAAGCTAGTTTAAAAATGGTAATACAAGGAAAGAAACAAATATGTATATAATCATTACAATCAAGTCATCAATACTGTTGCGGCATTTATATTAGAATTTACTATTTCCAATGGCTAAATGACAAACTGCCAATATAGTGATCAGTGCTGGAAAACAAGTCGTTTGATTTTGTCCTAATTTTAAGGCCGCGGTTTATAATAATATTGACTTAGGTTTTGGAAGTCATTTAGCAGGCTTATAAGAATATAGGTATATTTCGCCGTTGTTTCTACCTTGTAGCTGTGAGGTTCCAAAATGGCCTCATGACTTCAAAAAACCCCAAAAGTTTGTAGTATGTAAACAATGAAGTTGGGAGTTCAGTGGTAAACTTTATGCTTATCATCATGTGCATTCACGTTCAACACTCATTATTTTTTAATTGTTAAATAGAAACAAATTCTTCATATTCAAAATGTGACAGCTATGTAAATTTCAAATTTCACAAATTCATAATTTCTAACTTCCACAAATTTTGCAAATCACTAATTTCAAAATTCCGACAATTTTACATAATAATAATTCTAAAATTTCAAAAGTTTTATAAAATAATTCCAATATTTTTACAAAATACTGTGTAACCTCGTTATAACGTCAATTTGCTTTGACGACAACACGTGACCTCCCCCTCAGCAAACCTGTCGTTATAGAGTCTATAACGTCATCCCCCTATAACGACCGAAAAAATCGGTTCCCTGAGGTGTCGTTACAATGAGATTTCACTGTATTTTGTCAAAACTTTTACAAATTAATAATTTTAAAATTTAAATAATTTTACAAAATAAGTTCATAATTTTTACAAATTAATAATTCCAAAATTTCAATAATTGAAAAACAAATTTCAAACCATTTAATTTTTTCAAAAATCTCGTTATAACGACACCTCGGGGGACCGATTTTTTTGTTAGGGTGATAACGTTATAGACTATAACGTCCAACGACAGGCTTGCTGAGGGGGGGATCGTAAAAGCTGTGTGCTGCCGTAAAAGCGAAATTGACGTTATAACGAGGGTCGGTATAGCGAGATTTCACTGTACAACATTTAATACTGTGTTTTTTCGATTAATACCTGGGACATGAATAATTAATTAATCGCTCGATTAATGGCTCGTTTCTGGCGAGCTCAGAAAATGAATGCGTATCCGTAATAAGTGCCGGGTTGCAAATACTTGCATGCGGAATTAATCGATCAAATAGGCGTATTTATTAAGGTTGTCGCTGATAAAATCTGTGAATACCAAGTACACACAGTTGAAGTCAGTCAGTTATAAATTAGGCGACCAGAAAACGTAAAAAGCTTAGTGGTCGCCACTTTTTTAAGCTTTTGGCAACCTACTTACATCAGAGAAAATATTTTTTGAAAGAGCATAAAAAGCATTTTGAACCCCCAAAAAGCATTTTGTAGCCTTTTCGAGCCAAAAAAGCATTATTTTAGCATTTTGAGTTTTCAGGCGTTAAGATTTTACAAAGGAATCGCTGTAAGCCGGAATTGAGGGTTCCTTAAAAAATGTCCGGCTTAGAGAAATTTCCGGTTTGGGGAGAGCTATTTACATGGGGCTTCCATACGTACGGGCGTACAAAGTTGTCCGCTTAAATTAATTTCCGGTTTACGGAAGTCCGGCTTACGGCGATTCCACTGTATTTTCTTGCGAAAGCCAAATTTTGAAAACGCTTTTGACTAAACTGTTGCTTCTATAAGCCCAAAATTTCAAACACTTTTCAAAAGACTTAAATACTGAAAATGGCTTCATTTTAGTATTTCAGAGAGAGATCAAACGTATATTTCGAGCATTTTTAGACTCAAAAACCCAATACGTACTACATGAAATACAATTTCAAACGGAATTGAAAGCAGTTCGAGCTTAAAAACCCATTCATTTAGCATAATTTTAGCATTTTCAGACAAAAAGAACATTTTCCTGGTCGCCTTAGTTATAAACTACCGTAATCATTCTATGATTTCCTCATGGACGCATAGACAAAACTACTGAAGCCACTCATAAATTAGTAGGATCTCTGGAATAATTAGAGTATAGGAGGGAATTATAAAAAATTATTCTGAATTCTATTTGTTTTATGCAATTTTAGCAAACAAATAGCGTTTTTAGCTAGTTGTCACCAATATGCGCTAATTGCAAAATTAAGACACTACCACAGTCCAACCGTTCCCGAAGGAAACAAAGACTATATTCTACGACTAGACCGGGGAATCAATAAACACCCGCGAATTATTAGCCAGATATAAATTTTGATCTGGGAATTAACAGAGACCGGGAATTAGTGGAAGCAGCCGCGAATCAAAACATCGAAGCTTTTGCTCCCC
>JAAXYX010004411.1:0-12412 GCA_036851915.1 Ptenothrix huangshanensis
TAAACTGTTCAAAATTATACATCAAGTTCAATAGGAATAAAGACTGGAGGATATGCCATATACCATATACCTGTGTATGTTTGCGTTTTGCGTTCGTCTCTTCGACTAGCAAATATTGCTTATGCTGACTTTATGTTACAGACAGAGCATAAATGGCATCCGGGCACTGACTATACATGTCTCAAATCTTCGGTGTTAGTTTTAAAAATGCAGATAACAAACAATATTTTTCACCTCATGTAAACTTGATCTTGTTGTTCCTTGTGCGGTGGCTTCATTTCTACTGCTTTAGTTAATCTTGAATACTGATGCTGAGGTGATTCGTAATCTTTTTCTTATTTGCTTTGTTGATTATTTCCATATCCATTTTATCTGGTGAATCTTGTTTACATGTCATCCGAACAATGTTATTCCATACTTGGAATATTTTTTACATTGAAAATACAGGCAAATATTTGTGAGCGCGGTTAAATGAAGTAGTAATGTCGTACATTAAGGAGTTAAGCAACGAATGCTGAGTAAACAAATGTATTGTCGGTTTTCTATGTAAGCGTCAATTTTATCTCAATATTACGAAAGCATGCTAAAATACGCTGTTTTCAACAACATGAGGGAGAATAATTCTTTTACGCATAGATTCATAAAAGAATTGAATCGAGGTAGTCTGATCATCTTCACTTCATAGGATGACGTTCGTATTCTACTTTCGAGCTCGATATACCTACTCTAATTTGTATTTGATGTTGTTCTTTTTGTTTATAGGCTCGATAAGGTGGAAGAACAAACTCGACGTACACCAAAATGACACGAAAATCGATTTTGAACCTGATGAAAATTGAAAAGAATTGGACTTTAATCGCTTTACGGGAAAACATGAACTGTAGAAAAGAAAAGTGATAGACAATAACTTAATGAAAAAGCAAAATAAACTGGTGATGGTAATCTGTTAAAAATAACATAACCAATCAGGTGATCTGATTTCTTTGTCCTAGGTGTGTATGTGTGTGTGTGTTTGTGTGTGCGAACAAAGTTGCTTTAACTGCAACTGATGACGATGAGAACACCGTAGGGAGACATGTATAGGTAGGCACACAATTTAACTTGATAATATTTTTATGCACGTTACTCCCGCTGGCAAAGTTGTGCTCACTTCAGCGGCAGAAGCAGATCACAGCACATCAAAATCAAATCATATACGAAATCCTGGTAATTGTAACTTTTCCTGAGATATATATACATAGTTTACCGTGTGAAAGTGAAAAGTGAAAAATTGAAAAAAATATAACGAAAAAGATTGCTCCAGCAAACAACCAAAACATCCAGCTGTGTAGTGATTTCAACACAGTGACTTGTTGTGTCTATAAGATATTTTCTTGTGAAATATTCCGTAACTTACTAGTCACATTATTGTTTTTCTGCGCCAGTGTCCTTTGGTAAACGCACAGGACTCGATTTCCTCCGAAAACAATTATTATTCCGTACCAACTTTTAAAATATTTCAATTCAGTTAACATCAAATTTATCTCTTCACCTCCAGCTGACATAATTAAAACTTACGACTTGGACTCCCGTCGGCTTTTCCATTTACCGTGACTACCAGTCAGTTCGTACAATTGTACATATTTTTCTTGAACAAATTCCAACTTGAATCAACTGCCATCTTCCCAATAAGTCAAGATTGCGAATGACGGCTAATAAAAGTAGGTATCCAGCATTGGCCGAGTTAAACGTTAATGCTCCTAATGAAGTAGCTGCTTGACTTGACATTACAAACCAACATCGTTTCAACTACTCTTAAAAATACAACTTGCAAGCTGTACCGGTCAGAATAAACCACAACCTGCAACCACATCAAAACGCTGGTGACTAAACCGCGGAAAAAGGGA
The DNA here is from genome assembly GCA_036851915.1 of Ptenothrix huangshanensis. Classification (NCBI taxonomy): domain Eukaryota; kingdom Metazoa; phylum Arthropoda; class Collembola; order Symphypleona; family Dicyrtomidae; genus Ptenothrix; species Ptenothrix huangshanensis. The sequence goes on from JAAXYX010004411.1 coordinate 1,887, forward strand.
GTCCATTCTACTCTCCACGGGATCTACTCAAGTTCCGTCTTAATTATTAATTGCGGACTTTATCATCTGGGGTTTAAAATACTGAATTTGGACCATCAACTTGATTTGCTACGATGGGAAATTTGTGCTCAAAACGAAAGAACAGCGACAGTAACTCTGGCCAACCCTCTGACGGGTATGCTTTCATATTAATTACGTACTTACTTTGATATTAATTACTTAACTATTGACTATAACTTTCCATATTACCTCCGCGCGTGATTTGGACGCAACACAATGGATAAGAAAACTATTTATTATACTTTTGAATTTAAACGAATCTTATAATTGTCTTGTACTCACAGATGCCTGTCACGTGTCACGGCATAATTATTAGTATTTTTAGAAATCATAAATTTTTTACTGAGCTATTTAGCTATTCTTCTAATTCCGTCGGGAAAAGGTTAATTTATGGTTTCTCCTAGTCTCTAAATTACTCTACAATGGTACCGATATTTAAATAAAAACATTTAAAACTATCTTCAACGAACACAAGACAATTGAACAATGATAGTGGCGCGAATTTTGTCTTAATCCGTCATAGCTGTCGACTTGACTTTGACTCTTTACTTTTTATACTATTTGGTTAATTTAATAGTACGAGTGTTATGCAAGGAAATAAGTGAAAAAAATAACAAGACGAAGGATAACTATGATTCTAGTATTGTAGATACTCTATTGTGGAATTCAAATAGGTACTCATACAGAAATATTCACCTATCTGTACAACTTTCTAAGGTGGGTACGTTGATAAGTAGTGGTGACAAAACGCATGTAGATTCCAGTTTTCCAGTGTCAATTTATTCTCCCAGGCCGACCGTTGCAGTGGGATGTGTTGCCCTGAGCTTTATTAGATGTGAAGTACCTAGGCTCCTTGTAGTCGTCACTGTGGAGCACACCTAAATTACATCTCTAATTAAGTAAAATATTTTAACTTTATGACACTTCATAAAATATGTGTTTTGGAAGCACTTTGTTGGTAGAGTGTAAACTAAACTGAAAGTAAAAGTGAAGGACGCAGATGGAAACTGGTTATTTTGTTTCGATGTAGAGCGGAATTGAAATGACGAAGAAACTGTAGATGTAATTATTTAGGCATGCAAATGAACTCCACGCACATGGTTGTGGTGATGTAAATATGTTTAGGAAATAAGTCATTCTTGAATAGATAAAGTCTTAAGTTGCGCATCGGGTCACTGTTTTAACTGATGGTGTTTGTGATGATGAAAATCGAAATGTGTTGATTCTGCAGAGCATAATAGTATATTGGTTACCACGTAGCCTTCACTACTATATATAGGTAACTTTAAGTCGAGGGATTTCATTGAGTGAAATAATTTAATTAATGATTACAATTGAAAATAAAATTAGATCACCGTCCAACAAGAAACGACAAGACCCGCCCGATCCAGTAGAGAATCATTCACAAAATTCAAAACGACCAAGTCAGCAAAATGGAACTAGTCAGAATGCTTCGGGAACTGGGGAGGGTACAGGTGCTGGAGTTGGTGGAGCTCGAGAACCAGGCTCTTTTCAAAAGGATTCACTAAGGAGTCGCATGATCAAAGATGCTGAGCCTTCAAGTGTGTCAGGTTCGTAAATTATAATAATTTAGTAGTCACATTGTAATCATTTTTAGATGAATCAGTATGACAAATCAACTAAATTGATTACACATTTTTATTAATGCGCAACTAGCAAGAGTGGCTTTTTCAAATTTTGTTGGAAAGCAGGTTTAATAGAATGACTTCACACATGGTTTATGGAAAATATAAAGAACGCATGGCTGGAGTGGCGATTATTCTCCAAGCTGTTATTAGCGCAGGTAGCCTTAAATGATGATTCAGGTAGTCTACCATAACATATTACGGGTTTACAGATTGCAACATATTACGACTTAAGCTGCATATCATTCCACTGAAATACTGTCATAATAAATATTAGGTACTTTCTGGAAGTAAATTTGAAAACTAAGCAGCTGCATCGTTAGTAATGCAGCATTTTTGGGAAGCCATAATTGTTTTTGTGGAAAGCTATATTTTATCATTCTAATTCCCTGCCAAGTGAATAAAATCTGAAAACATTTTAGTAGTTAGAAAAGGGTGAATAAAATAGGTATTTGCCTACCTAACCTTCATTCCTGATTCAGAGTACCTAATATGCATTTGCCGTAAGTGCATGAACTCGAACTTGTCTTGTCTTAATGCCGTTGTTTAGTTTTCTTCGTATTGATATTAGTATACTCTTTTATCTGTTATGGCTCAGGGTTACGACATTTTTTACTGTTGCGTTAAATGTACTTAATATATTGACATTGATTTTTCACCGTGAATACTGAATGCATAGGTTTACGCATCCAACGAGTTATGACAAACGCAACGATTAATCTGACAACGGATTAATGGATTAAGTGCGGATTTTTTAATTTAAACTAAACATATAAGGTTATTTTTGACAATTATGTAGGCATAAGGCAGGCAGACACTTATACTAATGAACAGTATGGCGGATAAGATTATGGGATTGTTTCCAAGTTACCAACTTATGTACCTATATTATAATCAATACTGAGTCCAATCGCAAGTACCTAACTAGATTGTGTTAAGTGGTTGTGGTAAAGTTTACTAGCGCTCAATATCTATAATTAGGATTTAGGTACATATGCGGAAAGGGATTTAACATTTACCTTAGATATTAACCAATGGCTAATAAATAAATTGATAATTACATCGTCGTTGAAGATGCAAAGCCTAACATCTTTTTCGTAACGTTATGAAAAAATCCAGAGGATGTTAGGCATTTCATCTTGAACGAAGATGTGTAGGTAGTCTAGGGTAAAAAACATCGGATGAAGGTATCAAGTTGGAAAATGTGAGAGCTTAATTTTTCTCGGTAATAATTCCCTAATAGATTGTATCTCGTTGCGTGGGTATTATTAGGTGATTCTATGTCGTTATCATCGCCCACGGCATTAGCTCCGCCGTATGTATCTTCGTCGTCCTCACGGTCTGCAGACGGGAAGGAATCATTTGCACTTCCCCTTGAGATAAAGAAACAGAGTGAGAGTGTGAAGAATCTTCTCATCGGTAGAGTTGCAAAGACGAAACCAATGCAGAAATGTCGCAAAATCACTTTATATGTTTGTGCATCATACTCACAAGGTACGTGATATATATATATTTTATGGAGTGTTCTGGCGATATAGAGCTGCTTTAGCCTTACACTGTTCTCAACGATATTTTTGCTTTCTAGGATAATTACGTGGTGCTCTATAAATAAGTACGTGTTTTATACTGTAAATTGAATACATATTTACTGAATTCTTCAAAGAAGTTGGGCAGCACAAAAGCATGTTCAAAGAGCATTTTCCTTTTAATCTTTAGAATTTTTGACTTTCTTCATTTTATAATGTTTTGACAACGTTTAGTTCAAAGAAAAATGCCAAATAATGATGTACAATCGGTGCTGTGACTAAATAAATACTTATCTTTACTCTAAAATAAACTTCCGTATAATTAGCTTCATCTATCTGTGTAAATCTGGAATGTGCTCTGGTGAATTAACGTGAGTGTACTTATAATTTTTTCCTAATGCTATCGTGCAGATTTCCGACTTGAAAAAGGCAATCTTCATACTGAGGTGTACCCAAATCTACGTGATTACTGCTCAAGTCGTGGTTACGAGCTCCATATCACCGACCTTCATTGGAAAACAGATCTGGAGAGTAAACAGGATCACGACTTCCCCGAGCTTTGCTTAGGAGAACTCAAACGTACATAATCTTTGTTTTTCTAATCTTGTTTGTTTACTGTTTACGGAGTTCCAGGCGAAGATGTGTTGCTTTTATCCCCTGTAATACATTTAGGACTAACAATTGTGTTTAATTTGAAACGCAATTTTATTTATTTATCGTATTAAAATCCTGTACGATATCGAATGTATAGGTTAATGCGAGTCCTAATTTGCCCTTAGAAAGTAGTACATGGTATTAGGATTACAAACTTTTCCGTCATTACAGATTACCTATTACAAGTTCAGCTTCCAAAGTTTAACTTGAAATAACTTGAAATAATGACTTTCCAAAGTCAGCGACTGAATATTTCTAGTTTTTCCTCTAAAAATGTAGCTTGCAAGAAAATAGCTACGAACCTTAGTCAGAATTTTTTAAGAACAAGTGCTAAAAATGTTGATAGAACAATAATTACATAATTGTTTTTCATGAAATTATGGAAGTCATTTTCAACTTTTTAATGGTAAGACGAACTTTCGTCCATTTTCTGGAAAATTCCATCAAGATTTGTGAAAACGGTACTGTATGAAGAGAAATTTTCGCAATTTTTACTCATTGATTCTGAAACGCCCCAATACAGCTGATTATTTCATATGAACTCTCAGTAATTCGATAAAATATCACTAGAAAACATAAATGAACTTTGGGGAAGTTCAAAGTAGCGACGACGACGAATGAAGACAATCAAGACCATGTGTTTTGTGGCAAAGGGATTAAATTAAGTTCAGCGAAACTAGATTGAATTTGATCCCTTTTACGGGAGAGGTCTTCTAGTATGTATATCTTGTTCTTTATTGTAGCTTTTATTAAATAAAGTGAGAAGTTAAAATCAGTAACTGCAATAACCGTGGGCTTTAGAATTTGTGTGATACCATCATCAACGAGGTGTTCGCAGATGAGCGCTCATGGCTCTGGCAGAGTTGGACTATGTGACTGGAAATGAATTATCCAGAAGTCAAAGATTTATTGGCCTCTTCAGATGTTCCAGATGTGTATGTGGTGATATGTGTATTGTTCAACAGGTCAGTTAGAAGTATCTTACGTTATCCCAGTTCTATTTCTAAGCAATTCACTGGGACCGACTCTCCTTCCAAAGACGGTCGAGCAACAGGATTTTGAGACGGCCGTGAAGAACGTGGGTGACACGGATAGCAAAAATCTTTTAGAGAAATGGTACAGTCTTGACACTCAATCCCAACCACCATGCTACCGTCTCAAATCCATCGACACTCATATTCCTCTTATTGGAGTAAGTTCATTTTTCAAAGGATCCTTTACTTGAAGAACAACTAATCTTGTCGTTACGTATTGTACATGCACTGGTAATAAGTCAGATGTAGTGTCAGTAGTGAAATAATATGGATAGCATAAAGATCATTAGTGAAATCTGGTAAAGAGAAATCTTACAATGTCTAAATAAGGTTCATTAGGGATGCAAATCCAAACCTATTTCTTTCAGCTGACTATGAATTACCGGTTTCAGTTTCTTGTTCAAAGGTATTTCAATCATTACATTTAAAGGTTATCCCATTTCATAATATTTCTTGCCTTGACTCTACTACGTAACTGCCTATATAAATAATTAGAACGTCACCCAAGAAAGTTGTCCCTGTTTCATACTTGTATTACACACGTAACAAAGAAAAAGAGAAAGGGAGAGAGAGAGAGAGAGAGAGAGAGAGAGGTATAGAAAGGGGAGAGTGGAAAGAATGAAAGTTGGTTCGGTGGCAAACTTTTGCGATTGACGTCAAAAGTCAGATTTTGATGAAAGTTTCCTCTTCTCTGGGAGACGAAATCCCAACAAATAAGTAGTAAGGAAAGCCGAAAAAGAAGGATCTAACTTTGGTGAATGTAAAAAGGAAAAGATAGGTATTAAATATGATGCGAAAGGGAGACATTACTAGGGTACGGTGCAACGAAATTTTTACTTTTATAGCCCGTACGAATGTGAGCACTACGATACATGTCTACTTAATAATTAAGAAATGCACTAATGCTAGCTCAAGTTGCTAGTGTTGATGTTGGTAGTTGATTGCGTCAAAGAAAATATCTTAAGCGGCAAATAGGTGGAGAGTGCTCCCGTCACACATAAAAGTGAAAGTAGGTTCTAAGATAGCACTGCTCTTCCAAACTTCATTCCATTTAACTGAACCAATTGTACGTATATATTTTTATATTTATATTTATATAATTTGTACAGTCGGACAAAGAAGAGGAAAAAAGTTTGGCAATAAATGAATGGCATCAAATTGTTGAGCAAATCCTTGCAGTCATGCTACGAATCTTCCCAACGGAGCTTCGTGATACTTATCTCACATCTGTTATCGAACAGGTAAGTTCTTTACATAAATCTCAGTTATTGGTAGTGTACTTCTGGGTCCGTTAGAAATATCTACCAGCCTACTTACGCTGTCATGCTTGGCTATTTTTGCGTCATTTAACTTTAAGCCTACTGTTGTTCCTTTATGAATACCGAATCTTGTAATAATGTTGCAAATGCATCTACCTCGATACTTTCTTCAATTTACCCTATGTTATGGCGTGGATGGCTCGTTATGTTCAGGACTTATGCAGCAAACATTGTTTTGCCAGCAAGCTGTCAAATGTTCTCCCTCCATTGAAAATGTTCTAAGCCACATCAAGTAATTTGTACACATTCAAATTTGGTCGATTTTTTTTGGAAAACTTGCATTGGCAATATTTGTAATGAAATTCCTAAACGTGATAGATTTTTGTTGATTACACTGTTTGTACGTACATCCTGGATACATTAGTTGTGACGAAAAGATTTGACAAATAATATTTCTGGAATAAAGAAGGTTTATTTTGAGAATTGTAGTAGGATAATGATATACGTAAAGAGAAAGAAATAAGTTATTAGACTGTCACCGCTTTAACAATAATTGACAGCCGTCGAGAATAATAGAATGTTACATAATATTATGTTGACTGTTAAAGTGGGAGCCAAGTGTAGAGGGTATGGGCTACTTAGAATGGGCGATGTCCCAACTTGTACGTCTAGTTAACACGCTACAATAGTGTCTGGAGATGTAACAAATTAGAAAGTGCAACAAGATGTTGGTATTGAATTAGTTGTAAGTCAACTTCTGTACGGTTCAAACTTTCTTTGATTTGAATACTTAACTTTTTCTATTTGTATTTAGTCATACGCACAGTGATACTTGTAGAAGGTGTCAACATCCACATCAGTGTATGACATCTGATGACTGTGCATACAGAGTTAATGCGAACAAGTGAGCGCATTTGTAAAGAAATGATTTATTATCTGACTTTTACAACGTTGTGTGTGGTGATAAGAAAAATTCTTTGCTAATGCTTCAATGCTTCGCGTCTGGTGGGACAGCTTGGGTTATAGGTTGAAACAAGATGTAAGCTGAGACAAGTTTTTGTTTGTTGGTGCCCGCAGGAAATTCACAACTGTATCTTTATGAGTCGCGAAGTGGCCAAAAGAAGCATTTGGGCGCATCGAGTGTTCACTCATATTCAAGCACCACCGAGCTCATCTCTGTCGTCAATCGAAACGGAGAAAAACCGCCGACTGGAAGCGCTTCAAAATGAGCTCAAGGTAAATTAGTTTTTCATATAATATTGCCGTCGTCCGGGTCGTCGTCGCAGTCGTCCTCGTGTAGTAATGCCCTCTTTATTCATCACGTCTGGCGACTCGTGAGTGGTGGGCTTCTCCCCTGCATGTGTTACCAAAGTGCAATCTCAAATCTCTAGCCTGTGTACGTGTACATACACGTAATAATAAGTATACGAGGAGACCATGCTCCAGTGATAAATCCATAACCAACAGGAACTGTCACCGTGTATTGCCTTATTACCCACAGTCGTAGCCGTAGTGTCCCAGGCCTACGCCGAGGAATTAGATGTACATATAATAAAGTACCAATGGGTATAGCTATTAGCTATACGTTTAAATTTCATTACATCAGCGCGGTGCTCTCAAGACTGTCAGTAGCTAAACTTATTATTGATGTCATTCACTTCTGGGCAAATTCCGTGCAACCGATTTGGTGTAGGTATGTAAGATGTAGTCGTCCTAGTGTGTAGCGTAATGAAATGAAATGCAATGTAGGTGTAGTGTAGGCTCCTGTCATGGGAAAGACCATAGGGACAATACATAGGTAAGTTGTTTGATAGGGAGAAGATGGAAAATTGAACACGGGACATTGTGGAGTAGGTAAGCCTGGTCTGGTATTTATTGTAACTTGAACAAGTTGTAATAAGCGGCTCGACGTCACTCCATTTGATTTCATTTTTCTCCATTTGAGCTTTTGTGCCCCCACAATTTTTCTGGTAATTTAGGATATTACGAACATTAATTATTAAGGTTAAGGTTTTGATGATTAAGACGATAAAAGTAAAAGTGCTACATGGTACTTTGCTCCTGGTAAAATACTTGCGAAACGAATGACACCAGACAAGGTTTGTGCTTGTGCTTTGTGTAATTTTATTGTACATTTTTACCTCAACTTTAGAATCAATTAACTGCGGAGCACATCCTGCGTTTGCTGGTCAAATGGCATGATGGAGGCTTGTCACGAGAACATCCAGAACATTCGCAATACTTGCAAGAACTTTCAGCACAATTGACATCTCAGCTGCAGGCTATTGTTGGTGATATCATTGACGAGGATCAATCTAAAGTGAGTGAGCAGTAACGATATAGTAATTGCCTATTGAACTTTTTCGAATATTTTCTAATTGTCTTCCAAATTGACTGGGAGAAAGAATGTGTTCACCGAGTGCCAGTATGTTTTCATGAAACTCAGGCTCTTACCTTGACTTCTCCTCTTACCTTTCATTTCGCTAGGCTGACTTTATAATTCATCACTTTGCATTGGGGCAGAAATGGTGGAAATGCTAGTATTGTTATTTTAATGACTCTGTCTGGAATGATTATTTTAGGCCGTATGGAAATCTTGCTATGGTGTGGATGGCTCGTTGTGTTCAGAACTTATGCAGCAAACATTGTTTTGCCAGCAAGCTGCCAAATGTTCTCCCTCCATTGAAAATGTTCTAAGCCACATCAAAAGGTGAGTACTGTGACTTTTTGTTTAATTTCAATTTTCGTCTGTGATGCGCAAAACACATTATATATACTCGTATATAGCTAGAAGCTTTCAATAAAGACCTACAAGTTCAATGTTTAATTAGCTTCCGACACTTCATATCTACATACATCCTTACATGTATGAACCTCAGGAAGAATATTTATCTTGTGATTTTCCTGCAAGTTAAATTCTTGTTAGTCTTTCCCTCGACATGTCATCTCCCATAAGGAATGAGATCAGATAAAACAAATTATATGATGGTTTAAAAGATGTGGTAAAGATGTGCAGACCACGATCGTATACAACCTGTATAAAGGCGTTCATTCATTTCATTTATGAATTTGTGACCAATAATATTTATACGATGAATTTATTTGTATATGCAGTTACATTGGCAATGCCGAAATAAAGCATCCACTGATCCTACATGGGCCGAAAGGTTGTGGAAAAAGTTGTTTTCTCTCTCGAGTCATTCAGCAATGTTCTAGTTGGTTTCCGGATGCTCTCATCATTTTTCGGTTTGTTGGACTGACTCCAGAGAGTCGTTCACTACGTCAAATATTTCGTACCATAACGTCACAACTTTGTTTGCTACTCACTGGACGCAATTACTGGATCCCACATGTAAGCTGAATGAAAGATATATTTATTATTTCTTTTTTCCTTGGGTTTGTGTACCGTACGAGCACATGTTCTAGTCCAAATACCCAGCAAGTTACCTATGTATGCTTTCTGGACCTAGATCTGGTCGGTGGTGTGGAACCAACCAGTCAGATAGTTTGCTATTAGACTGAGGTAATAGCAGCGAACCGGCGAAACTCTGCGTGTTCCCTATAGTTTTAACCCCGGATTTAGTAAATTTAGTTTGGCTTTGTAGAAGGCAAATACGTTATCGTTTTCATGTATTTTCTTTGATGTTGCTTGTGTGCATATCTTACTACCTGCAGTAGCAATGTAGAATCTACCGTCGATACGTCTTAATTTCATCAAGTGGATATCCTGGACCCGGACCTGGATAGACTAACTGACTGTTTAGCTATTCTAATCGCGAGCACTTGCCACGAGGCATAGATACATGGTAGGTACGTATCCACATCCTAGTATTAGATGTGCCTTATGCATTTTTCGATTATCTGATTGCAGTTGACTTAGAATTGGAATTGGAAGTTATAAAATCACATTACATAACATTTATGGGGATGCGATCGTAGAAATAAATTCATTGCATGTTACGCTGCTACTGTACTTTTTTATGTGGCTTGCATGAAACTTGAAGGACAGTAAACTATGGAGCTATTTGTTCCCCGTATTGTTCCCAGCAGTTTAGGAAGGGACAATTGCAATCAAGTAGTCACTTGCGAAGCTTAAAACAGGAAATGGTCCGAAATCTATAGTTGTTGCAATCCATTGTAAATCAATGAGAATACCTAGCCCAGTGTACCGTTTTTCTTTTAATAGTATACCTCGTGGGCAACTAGGTACCTGAACGTAATTAGAGGCCCGTGTGATAAAGCCGATTTATCTGTATTAGGGCGCTGCATAGTGTTGCAGGCAACATAGATAAGACCAGCGTACTTTTAAAGACCGCGCGTGATATTCAAATTTCGACCTCTCCGACC
>JAAXYX010004412.1:0-12412 GCA_036851915.1 Ptenothrix huangshanensis
CATTATAAGTACACTCTAAAAACTGACAATCTTAAAACAGGAAAAAGCGTAACTAAAACTTAATTCCTATTTTACTCATCATAATCGCTGTTCAATATACATCCGAATTTCACCCACAATATGTCATCATCCAAAATGCATTTAAGATGTCGTTTAAATGTGTTTTGGGCAGAATTTAGAGACGCATTTTACTGCTCTTTTATTGATTAAAATAATTTTAAAATTTTGCTATCTTTATTTAGGTACGTTCAAACTTCGTTCATAACTAGGCTAAATACGCGTGGCTTAATGGTCTTTAAAAAGCATACTTTTTTACCGTGTACTTTAAAAAAATGTAGAAAAATGAGCTTTAGGCCTATGTTATCCAGTTAAGTATAGTTTTAAGTTGAAAATTTGTACACAGCTTGATAAATTGCTCCAGTCTGAAACATTCCATAAAAACTTTGTGGACTTGACTCCTTCTGCCAAAAACCTTCCACGAACTAACGTAATTCCTTTTGACAAAATACTCCTGGTGAATTTGACGTTGAGATAGATACACTCTCCGAAATGTCATCTTTATTAAATCATTTTTACATCCCTTATTTATCACATACTCATCTTTTACTCAACTTTATAATAAGGGGAGATAATTATACAATTGGTTGGAATAAGACGGTCAACTTTTACAGTGTAGTCCTAATAATGTTTAGTATTTAACAATAGAGTAACCAGGATTTTTTTAGGCGTAGGCCAATTTGCTAAAGTCGATTATACCTTGTGTAACATGTAAAAAATTTATCTTATTTAATGTAAATTATTTTAAAAAATCGTGCCTTTTTCGTGTAGGTAAATTTAAAAAATGCGCCATTTTCAGGTAAATGTGACATAAACTACGACTTTTTGTGTGTCAGGTAAACAAATCTGCGTCTTTTTTGTGTAAATTTTAAAAAAAACTGGCTCATTTTTTGAGTAAATCGAAAAAAATGACTTTCTTTTTGTGTAAACTTAAAAAATCTGCCCCTTTTTTGTGGGAATTAAAAAGAATTTTTAAAAACCCCGCGTAGGCCAAGGCCTACGTGGCCTACGCCTAGTTACGCTCCTGGTATTTAATATTTTTACGCGAACATCCTCCAGCTTATAAAATAATTTTGTAATTCAGAATAATCTCATGCTTCCAAAAAATAGACGTGTCCCGTTTTTCCAAGGAGCTCTTCATTTATTTACACGGTATAGATTGCGTTCCGTCTACTTGGCTACGTATCTCGATATTTCTTGACTGTATGGCTTTTGCGTTCGACTGTTGTTGCTGTTGCTGTTGCTATTTCTGTTGCTTTTGCTTTTATCAGATTGCTATATAGAGTTCAGGTTGTGGTTTCGTAACTACTAGACTGGATTGTAATTAATGCATGTAAGTACTCGCTCACTCTGTCTGCAAAACTCACTTATAGTTCACAGACCGCCTTCATATTCATTATTAAGAACGTGAGGAAAGGCAAGTTAAAAAGATAGCACTCGGAGATAGAGATTCAGAGAAAGAGAGAGAGAAAGAGAGCGATTAACCAAGCCAAGCCCAAACTAAAGCCAAACCAAGCCAAGTCAAGCCATGGAAGGGAATGCAACGCATTGCAAGGCCAGACAAGGGAAGGAAAGTCGAGGCGAGATGCAGGAAAAAGGGGCCAAAAGTTGAAGTCGTGGAAGCAGCCAACCAAACAACCAACCATCAACCAAGTAAGCAAGTGAAGTGAAGTAATTGGAGAAGGACTATATAAATGAAAGTATATAAAGCATAAGCTCAAGAGCAGAGTTTGTCTAATTTAATTTAGTTCAGAGGACAAGAAGGGAAAAGTGTACTTATTCTTAAAATACGCAACGAATCAGATATCCTCTCCCTCCCCTTCCCTTCCCTTCTCTTCCTACAGCTCAACAGTTCGAGGAAGGAAACGGGCCAAGAAACCGGTGATATTACCATGTTTTTCTCTGCTCTCTTTTTCTCTCTGACTGCCTTACACTCTCCTCCACAGTCTGCAATTATGTATGTACACTTATATTTTATTACAAGTTGTCGTGTCGTTGTTCATGTCTAGACATATCCTTGTTCGGACTCGCTCTTTCGATTGACTTGTGTGCGACAAAACTTGCTCTGACACCCATGCATAAATTACCATTCTAATGGAATTTTTAATTTTTCAATTAACTTTCACCTCCTCCTATTTACAACGGAGGCATTTCTTATTTATTTTCTCACATTAAACTTTATATCATCCCTTTTATTGCTTCTTCTATTAAAGAAAGAAAGAAACTTTTCCAGCTTTCTCTCTCTTCCAATTCTCAGCTGTGTGACCCAATTCAAATCCAAATTCAAATCCAAATCCAAATTCAATGGACGTTTTTAATCAATGATTATTTCAATATGGAATAAGAATTGATTGCAGATTTCAGCTCACGATCGGAAGGAAATAGGCCAAAGGGGAATATAGTAATCAGTTGGAAATCAAAGTGTATGAAAATAGGGGCTTCTAAAAATTAACATGGAATCCACCCCTTAATCTCACCCACTTAAGTGGAAGAATGGGAATACCTATGTACTAATATAATAGGAAAGTGTATAAGAGTTGGTATTACCGCTTCTGTATGGATGGGATGACAGGCAAAATGGAGACCTGCGAATAAAGCGCTCATTCGACTCGTTCGGGCCACGTCCAAGCACACCTTCACAAATAGCCCGGTGACTGCAGCATGGAGTGCGACGTTGAAGACATGAAAACCCATCGGCTCCAAGTCGTGAAGTAGTTTATTCATCCTAGAAATAACACAAGAGGAAAAAAGGAAACATTATTTTTATTCATTTGCCACATGTCCGTTTATTTTGTTTGGTCTTTCCCTTCCAACGAAGACCCGCTGAAGGTTTTTCTCTTTTCTTTCCTCCATTTACATACATACATACACACATACATACGTACATGGATTTCACTCTCGAACTCGCAATCAGGATCAGGAAATCTTAAGCTGTAACTGCGTTTTAGGTTTCGGCACAAAACTCTAATTAAAGTACAAGGGCAACGGGGAAGGTAGAGATGGAAAAGTTTGTATACTCTTGCCTTTACTTTGGCAAGTTACGTGAGGCTGTCTCTTAGCTATGTATGTAGACTGACGTGAGTTGACGAGGGCGAAATCATTTCCCATGGTCTCACTCTCTCTCTCTATATATATATATACCTATGCACGTACGTACATCTAAAGATATACGCATGTTGCTGTCGCTATTTCTGTTGCTATTTCTGTTGCTGTTGTTTCAAGTAGTCAAAGTATGAAGTAACTCTCGAATTGCGTCAACTCTCTCCTGTAATTTTACTCGAGGCATAAAATTAAAATTGAACTTGTCTTGAACTTTACGTTCCCACTCCTCATTCATTATTTCCCTCAACCATCCATTCGAAATTGCAAGAACGCAGCGCAACGATCCAACAACCAAAACACAATTCAAAATATCTGCTCGCACACACAACAGAGTCAAAAGACAAAGACAAAAGCAGACTCGGAGAGAGAGAGAGACAGTAACCATGACAGGCCTTGGAGCGAACATGAAAAGGTTTGGAATTACAAAGCAGAAACACTATACATAATTGTTTATAGATAAAAATTAAATAGTAATTTTTTCCCCGTGACTCAACTCGTTACTTGACTTTGTTACTCCACTTGCTACTTTGTCACAGTCTCTCCATCTCCGCTTTCTAATTTGACTTGAGAACTTGTGTACATAACAGCAGAGCCAAGAGCACTTGTTAAAAAGCGTTTATGAAAATCCATTGAAAGAATAACAAGCCTAAAAGTATGGGGTTGGGAAATGGAGGTTGTTGGGAAAATGGATGTAAACGATAACACTAGAAAATGTACAAATGGAAAATTGAACAGGAGTAAAAAGGATTTGAGTTTTATGACAACCATCACTTTCTCCTTCCACAGCTTCGTCCTTTCCCCTTCCTTGACTATACTAGGTATACATACACACATACATACACCTTCAAAGGGAAAGCAACCAAGCTGCCATGCTCGACATAGTTTCAAGGGTTTTTCTAACCAAAGTAAAAAAAAAGCTCTCCGTTCCAAAGTCATCATGCCTAGTCCATGGGTACATATCTGGAACAAACTTGCGAAAAACCAAATCATATTTGCCTCGCCATACATACTTACGTTAGCTACATCCTTTACTTCACTATATACCTACCACTATATACGTACTCCACTCCCAATTCTTTACCTAATAAGCTCTGAATGGTGTTACAACCAAGTTTCGTCCTTCTACCTAAATGCACCTAAAATGATGAAAAAAAGTAAGGGTATTAATGAAAAACGGAAAACGGTAACGGTTGGACAACTTGTTTTCTCTATTCAAAAGATAAGTTTTAAGAGGTCCCTCCATGTTCCATGTTCCATAGTCCTATCCCTGTCTTAGGTATGTATGTACCTACTACAAGAAAATGGTACCCGATGTGAAATGTGCTTGTAAAAAACCCATGGCAATAAGACTGTATTCCAAGTAAAGGAAAGGATGGAATATATTGAGGAGTCTGATAAGCTTTCTTTTACCTTCTCTCTCACTCTCTTTCTCTCTCTCTCTCTCTCTCACTTTCCTTTCTTTGAATCCAGTCGACAACATGATAGAGTTAGTCTGAGGTGCATTTTATGCGTCCCAGTTGGGAGTACTTGGACTTGGTTTGATTTCGTGTATTCCAAATTTCAACTCAACTTTCAACCAGTAGTCGTTGTGAATAAATTTATCTTGCCAATATGTACGTACCTTGTACCTATGTACCTACCTATATCAACATCAAATATCTCGCTAGGTACTACACAAAAGTGTGTTTGGTTGTTGGTAGATTGAATTCAAGGCAGAGATTTGCACTGGTGAATGCTTCCGGTCGGTTTACTCGCTTCAAAGGAGAGAGTGTCATGGCATAGTACATGGCCATGGTCATAGCTATGGCCATGGCCATGGTCATGGTCATTGTATGGTCATGCCCAAGAACGCTGTCGAACCAAGGAGAAAGAAAGTAATAGTTCCATGAACAAGGACCTACTATTCTCTTTCCATTCTTATATGAGTTCTCTTGCAAGAGAAATCTTGTCACAAATATCGTCTTGTCCAATAGTTTTCAATTGAATCGCACCAGAAAAACTTGCACTGGAGGAAAATCTAGAGAGAGAGAATCGAAGAAGGATTTCTCCAACTCGACTTCCCGGTAGTGTGCTTATCTCGGAGAAAGTTAGAGTGTACAACTCATACTTGAGAAAGCAGAGAAAGCAGAGAGAGAGAGAGAGAGAAGTGAAGCACTGAGCTCAAAAGCTCTACTGATACATGCATGCATAAATGTCTCTACGAATTTGGATTCCGGTAGACAATTTATGGAGCTCGGAGATATACATAGAGTTAAGAGAGAGAGAGAGAGAGAGAGAAAGTGAGTGAGAAAATGTTGGCTTTGGCTTTTTACTCATAGGACTGGAGTTATATGAGAGTATCAGTCCGTACGTTAGTGCTCTCGGAGAAAGCGTTGTGCGTTGGAAAGTGAAGGAGTTGTACATAGTTATAGCCGTAGAAGTAGTTGCAGTTGGTTGGAGTTGAAAACGAGAGGAGATTCAGTAGCATTTTCGCTTTCCTTGTCGCTCCTATGTACCTACGTATGTGCTTGTGGGTTGAGCCTGGTCCCAGTTATTGGTAGCGGAAAGAGGAGAAGAAGAAAGCGAGCTTTTTACGCTTGAACAACCGATTTTCATGGTCCAAGTTATGCTTTGATGTATGAAACTTTAATGATGATATTTTTGTTCCTCCTCAAATTGCTGGCTACGGACCCCTCAGGTATTGTCTCATTCAGCCATGTGTGTGTAATACAATGAAATTTTCATAGATCCACACACACACACACACACACCACCGACCTTTATACTTTATACTCACTCGCTCTCAAACTACCCCTACAAATTTTCCTTTGCCCTTCAATTCCTTCTTTATCATCTTCACCGCACAATTTTCCTCCTCCTCTACCACTCATCCTCCCTTGTCTACTTTTTCTCCCTGTGTGCCCACGTCTCTCTAATTGTCTTGCCACTCCTAGAAACACCACCGACCATTCAATAATACAGCCGACTGATCTTAATTCATTTTCTTTGTTTTGATTTTCATTTTTATTGCCTCTATGCTTCCTCGAAAAATGAGGAGGTGAGGACGAATTACGTACAATAGAATAAGGGGAAAGTCCATCACGATTCAGATTTGAGGAGTTTTTCCGCTCACGGAACAATTTATGGGCTATGGATGGATGGCTCAGTGGTGAAATATAACTACGTAGTTCGTAGTTGCGAAGAGCCAGCTGCTACTCTCCTCAATCTGTAAACCACGTCATTGTACTTAAAAGGATTATAACATCAATAAAATAAAAATGATGGCAGATTAGACGTTTTTATTTCAAACTCTTGTATCACTAGTATGATTTTCTAAAACCAAAACCAATAATGTCGAGTCATGGTGAGGATGTGATGCGTAGACTGCGGATTAGTAATATTTATTACACAAGGATATTATTTCAATTAGTCTCTCCTAACCTTTTTTATCTACACTTTCCCAAAGGAACAGAGAGATACTGAGAGAGACACTGAGAGAGACAGAGAGAGAGAACAGCTGGAAACAGTTGTTGAAGGGGAATGGGAAACGGACCTGTATATAGCTAACTAAATATACCTACTCCAGCACTTAAATGAAGTTTCATTTTTACGATTTCTAATACTTTTTGTAGACATGCCCTAATGACCTCTTAAAGCAGACACTTGGGAGAAGGAAGCAAGTTAAAGTTTGAAAATGTCTTGTCCTGTCGTCTTCCACAGACTCCACTTGCTCCAGTTAAGACTTTCACACACACACACACACACGCACTTTCGGTCCATAAGTGAAGCCAAGAAATGGAGAAGGAGGAGGAGGTAATCTTGTGAAATGGATGCGGAGGAGAAACAATAATAAAATTTC
Organism: Ptenothrix huangshanensis; assembly: GCA_036851915.1. Taxonomy (NCBI): domain Eukaryota; kingdom Metazoa; phylum Arthropoda; class Collembola; order Symphypleona; family Dicyrtomidae; genus Ptenothrix; species Ptenothrix huangshanensis. Next base: position 6,998 of record JAAXYX010004412.1, read on the forward strand.
TTGCGTAGAAAGTAGAAACTAAAACTGCCAATGCAATGCAATCCACAGATATAACTAACGCATTCACTTCCACAGATACACCATGGAAGTACACTCTCCCAAAAACCATCTTATTTTTACCATCTGTGTAAATGTACACTGTGAAAACTGGTGCATCTAAAATGACAAAAATCCATAATTCAAAAAATCCAGATGCATGCATCTGATCTGAAGTTCATATCGGAATGCATCTTGCATGCATTTTATAGCGTTTGTGATGCTGATGATTAAATGAGGATTAAAATAAGATGCTCAGTTTTTACAGTGTAGTCAGTCTAAAGCCAGTAAAGCATTCAAGTTTGAGTCAGTAGTGAGTCGAGAGACATATAAAAAACAAGTAGAATCCATGGACCATTACTACACAGCACCAAAAAAAACCACTACAAAGGTATCCGTAGAGGAACAGGGCTATCTACCTTGACTATATGGGAGAGGGAACAACGGAAGATCCCCCACTACTTTTGTTTATGAGCCTATATTGCTATCATCATTACGATTGACACCCTTGAGAATTTACTAACAAAATCATGTTGACGTTAAAAAAATATTCCTGTCTCCATTCAAACTCTAGCTTTAGTTTTGGTCTCATAGCAGCAGCAGTAGCATCATCATCATCATCATCATGATCATCATCCGCATCCTCATCCTCATCCTCTTCGTTTTCTTTTCTCCTTCCTTTCCCTCTGCACTCCTATTTTCCTTGAATGTAGGTATGTATGCATGTGTTTATTTTGTACTTTATACTCGGCTGCCGCCATCAATAGAAACTGCTATAAATTGTAACTTTTCACTCCGTTTACAGTCCACAATTCTTCTGCATTGTGCACTACTGCATTACTTCACTCCAGCATGGTTTGGGAAATAGCAAGGAAAAGATTCCTACACTTTGGCTTACTTTATTTTAGTTGAGTACACAAAGAAGAATTGAGTAGAACCGTAAATCATGAGGACGGAGAGGGAGAAGGAGAAGGAGAACGAGAACGAGTTCAACCTTCAGCCTTTGTCTCTCTACGAGCTGATAAAGCAGGTAGGTAGGTAGTTGGTACTTAGTCGTTGGTCGTTGGTCGTCGGTAGTTTATATTTGTAGCTGGTGTGGTCCTGGTGCTAATGTTAAGGTCGAGTCGACTTGCTTGTACACAGGGAGGGAGGCAGTAACTTTTCCGAGAAGGAGCAGGTAATTTGCTCGTAGTACATTCGAGTAGGTATTTGGTGGGTGTATTAAAATGATAAATTGTTTCAGGATATTCCACAAGGTTTCGGTTTGGATTAAAAGAAGAGGGTATGGAGTAGTGGAGTAGAAGAGATGTTGGTCCTAGTCCTAGCCGTTGCCGTTGTCGTTGTCGTTGGTGACCAGACAGAGATGTTAGGTCTTGATTAAAATGCATTTTGCAATTAATTATATGGAATGATAAGGGCCTTAGGGGAATGGCAGAGTTGCTCTTTTAGTCTCTTTTAAACACTCACTATAGACTGGGTAGAAAAGCAACCAGAACCAGACCCAGACCCAGACCCAGATTCATCGTCTTTGTCTCCTTCTAACCCTTGACTTGGCTTGGCTTGGCTTGGCTTGGCTTGGCTTAGGTCTCATCAGGATATCTTCATACTTGCAAGCGTCATTCTTTTCCCCTATACATATCTACATGAGCATAATACAGACACAGTAGGTACATCTTCTACCAGCTCACACAAACCTTTTCATTTCCCCTTCGTCTTCTCATTCTGGTTCTGGTACGGGTCTTGGTCTAGAGCACTAAACTTAAAAGCATTTCTACCTATGCACGTTCTCTCTGCTGCCGATCCCGATTTCGGAGGAAGAGTTGAGAAGCGGAGACTTACGTTAGAAAAGAAACGATGAAAGCCGCCGACAAACTTTTACCCTCACTTTTTGTCTCAATTTATACGGAAGCATGATATTCCAGATGCGTAATTTTATTCCGTTTTTTAAATGTGGAAATAATTACCCGCTCTTTGAATGCATTCCTATCTAGTACCCATTCATCATGTTATACATCAGATTTAACTTGTCAGCATCAATTTCATTTGCTTTAAATTCTCTGTGCATAATTGGTACCTATAGGTAGGTATGTATGTGCTATGTGAATTTGTCTGGTAATTACAAGGGCTAGTGAGTTTTGCCGCTGTCAATAATAGGAATGACAGGGGGGAAGTGAAACAGTCTTTTCCAATAAATCTTCGTATCGAGGAATGCGTGCGCTATTAAATGTATCTTTTAAAAGTATTACTGTTCGTAAGAAACTATATGTATGTACCTAGGTATGGTTGAAGAGAAGGAGTCAAAAGTGTATAGGGAGGGAGAGAGAAAGGGAAGCTGGAGAAGGAATGAACTGGCAGCTGTAGCTAACATATACCTATCCATAGCGTGAGCCAAATAGCATTTGATCAGTCCCAGGATTGATTCAATTGGCTTAGAAACAGCCAATTAATTCTATTCTCTGAGGTATTCTTTAAGTAATATTCCTGGTAATATCCGCCGTAGAGATTGATAGACCCAAAAGCTGTCAATTTGCAAGATTCCACTTGCAAAGTTCCCGCATCACCTCCACTTGAGTAGACATTCTGATCAAATTAATTTTCTTGGATCCTATATACCCATCCCATCCCTTCTCTTCACTTTCCCGTCTCCCCGTGACATACGCTTTATTAGGTACACAAGTGGATGGTGAGAGAAAGAAAGAGAGAGAAAGATAGAGAGAGAGTACACATACTACACAAACATTCAGCTGAATTTGGATTATTCTCATGGTTTGCTTTAGTAGGAAAACGTGACCAGAAATCTGGGCCATCCATTGGGTGACCGGTAACAGTAATGATAAGACGGGGGGAAGAAGAATGAATGGTATTTCATTAGTCTATAGTCACGAAGTCTGTGGATGAAGCGAAGCAGAGGAGTGTGTACAGGGAGAAGGATCTCACGATCGGGAGAAAGTTCGGGGAAAGAAGTCGAAGACGAAGGAAAAGATTCATAAGATTGTCTTAGTTGATGGGGAGCCTGTGATCTGTTGCACAAACTAATAAAATACATATTAAGACAAGGGAATGGAAAGGGAAAGCGAGAGGGAAAAGGAAAGTTGAGGTCAATAAAATAGGTGGGTAATGTATGTTTAGATGTGGCACAGAATGAATGATGAGTTCCAAGTAGATCTTCATCATCATATAGATGGTTACAAGACAAGCAAAAGATGCTTAGCTCACAAATGTAGGATTTGAAACAACTGGAGGACTCAAGCTTTATAACGCTCACAATCTTCAATCGAATCGTCCACCGTCCTACAGTCCACACACATAGTGAGAGAGAGAGAGAGAGAGTGAAAAGAAAAAGTGGAGGAAACCAAGGGAAGAAACAAATTGGTTGCTGAGAGAAAGTAGAAGAAACGTGACATGATCCTATTCGCTACTTACAGAGCACACGAGATAACGGTGTACATAGCACACACACACACACATGCTGAATGCTACACACGCAGTCAAGTATTTTCCTCGACTTCCAATTCCAACTCGAACTCGAACCAACCTTCCTTCTTAACCACAAGCATCGTACACGGTTTGGAACTAGAGCAGATATCATATCATCCGTGGATACTCGGTTGGTTCTTCCACTTGACTTTGGCTTTGGGTTCTTGTGTGGACGTGTATATTCTCCACACAGCCGTGCATCCATGGTCATAGTAAATAATATAATGTGTACTGAATGGGACAAGGGAGACTAAAAAACTCTTAGCGGACTTTCTCCCTACTTTCACCATACTTTCTCCCTCATTCTGGATTTTCTCTCGCATTAACACATGTACAGTGGAAGAATGTGGGAGAAGCTTTTATACGTACTTATAGGCGCGTGTTATGTTTGTGCGTGTGTGTATGTGTGTGTGGCCACCCACACACATTGATTTGAGCTCGTAGAATTTTTGCAGTTTACAAAACTTTTTTTGGTTCGCCCGCTACCACATGTGATAATTCGAATGGAACTCGGATAGTTTTTTATTGTTGCTCTCACCTCAACTTTAATTCATGTATATCACGCTATATAGGTGAGATATAGGAAGCTGGGAAAAAATTGATGATATTATGGTGCTCTACAGACGGACAACTGTCTTGAATGAAATAGCTTTACATTCTCTTCTAACTTCTTATCCTCATTCTACGCCGTGCCGAATTGAAGGAAGGTAAACAAGAGAGAGAGAGAGAGAGAGAAAGAGCAAAGGCCTTCCTTTGAAAAGTCTCTTGCCTTTATATAGCCTCCTTACTTTCCCCAAAGAAAGTCAAAGTCGACTCGGCAAGTCAAAAGTGAAAGTAAAGACGTGGCCTGGTAGCATGGGTAAGCGTGTCTGTGTGTTGATTTTTTCTCATCTTTCCTTCGTTTCCTTCCGCTTGTCTTTTTAGATGATGAGCTGAAAGCCCATAAGTATCTTCTGTTCCGGGTTTCTGTACCCCTGTCCCGCACTGACTGCCTGCAGTTGAAAGCTACGCTTGAAAGATACATTTAGCTACTCTTTCCTTAAGGAATTCATGGACATGGCAGCATTCCATTAGTTTACGTTCAAACAAACTCAAAAGTCGCAAAATATTAAATACTTGCTTAAGGAAAATAATTGGATGATTGCAGCTTACATTGTACAGCTTAGGAGGAATTATCCACCAGACCAGGTTGAAATTTAATAGGTATATATATATTTGCTTCAAGATTTAAAACGAGATTCATTTTCCAAGAAAAAATAAAGAGAAAAAGAAAGAGGAACGTCTAAAGATCCCGGTGCGCTGGTTCTGGTTGGAACAAGAACAAAACCAAGACCAAAACCAAAACCAAAAACAAGAAGAAGAAGAAGAAGAGCAAGAGCAAGTTGAACGGAGATGGAATAGAAATACATAGAAGCTTCTCTCACAATGAATGTTAATGTAGGATTGCCCGACTATAAGCTTGGAAGATGCTCATCAACTTATTCTTAATCACCAGTCACCAACGAGTGGAATACTATACGACCATCCAAAAATATGTTCTACATTGTGTGTCATCCCTCTCCATAGTTTTATTCTGGTCGTAAGAAAACTTGCTAAGCTTCTAGTCCCAAAGTCATTATTCATGCAATAAAGGACCACTTGCCACTTCCAACTTTCACCACCAATGTCGAATATTAATTTTTCCTAGCCTCACAAAAAATAATTGCTAGGAAAGAAGAAGGAGGAGGAGGAGGAGAAGAAGAGGAAGAAAAAGTAAAGAAGGGAAGACACACTCATAGACAAACACTATATAGGTAGGTAGGTATACAGTTTTTTTCCTGTGCATAGAATACACTTGATTATTACCTTAAATTTTTTTCAATGGCTTCACTACAGTCTAGTAAAGCATTTACTACGAACACG
>JAAXYX010004413.1:0-12412 GCA_036851915.1 Ptenothrix huangshanensis
AGTTTTGGAAAAACTTTTACGGGGCTAGGTTTTTTATATCAGTAAATAAAGCACTGACCATTTTTTGGTTTCGTGGTTTTTCACCACATTTTGTATTTTTTATACCGGAAAAAATCTATAGTCAATTTTTTTGAATTACGTACAACATTAGTCAAAGAAAAACTGAGTTCAGGGGCCCCTATGAGGACGCTCGCGATTTGTGGGAATTATATTTCGGGAAACAAAAGTAGCAGATTTGCTGGAATGTAAAAACATTTTTATCTCAAAAGAACTCTGAGAACTGACACTTTATCAGGGAATAAAAACGGAACAAACATATGTTAGGAAATCAAGCTAAATATTTTTATTTCCATTTTTAAGTTGCTATACCTATGTTGAATGGCAAAATGGCTTTTGAAAAAAAATGTAATGAATTTGCATACATCGCAGTAATTAATGTTTCATTTAAAGGGGGTTTTAAGTTGAAACCTTGCTGGAAATATTCAGAATTTACAGGACATTTTATTCAGAATCCTGGAACTTTACTCGGAAATGTTTTGTGAGAAAAAATTGCAGGCATTTAAAAAAATTATGTGGAAAGGAATTCGCTCCCTGCGGGAATGAAAATATAGAACTCGGAAAAACTCATTATGAATGTTTCTGGTAACCGTAATTGAAATACATTCGGACTGTAACTATTATTGTTTAAGATATGTTCACGTTATTACGTGTCAGGCTGTGGTTTTCTTATCCCTTAAAATCGTATTTTGATCAAATTTTATGACATTTTGCCTACATTGAAAACGCAAGCATAAAAGTATTGTTTTATTAACGTCCAGTTTTGTGGCAAATATTTCAATTTGTTAATCGTTGATAGCTGATCTGTTCTGGTACCCGCAATAAATGATGCTGGTAAAATTATTTACCATTTCTATTTCCTCTCATTAACACGTCACACGTTGGCTGCCTACCATTTCGGAACTCCATTTATTGGGCGGTGTGCATGTTCCGTTTGTATGCTTATAATTACTCTGCGCGTATTATGTGATTTTATTTGTCAGTCAATCAAGTCAACTTCAAGTAACTGTCTGTTCGAGTTAAAAAAACTGAGCAAAAACGACAAATAATTAATTTGGCTGAAAACAGCATAAATTTTGTTTTTCGTAAAATTGAAAAAACTCAATAAAATCCTAAATTTATTGGAGGGCCTCCAAAAACAGTCTTGCACCCGGGCCCCACCCAAGGTTGTTACGCCAGTGCTTTTTGGCAACAAAAACGGACATTTTGGCAACACGTATTATTTCGGAATTTTTGATGTGGACATTTTGGCAAAATGAAATAAAAGATTAAAACTTATTAAAAATAAAATGTGTAATGGGCAAGTATAAATCTTGACCGCAGTGCCCTACAAATCATAACAATACACCTTCGTACGAAGTAAAAATTAAAAAACATTGCATCCATTTTCAAATCATACTCAGGATGACAGACTTCAAGACAAATAAAAAACCTTAAGTAAAATAAAATAATTTGGAAAATTAAAAACAAATTCTAAATAACATAGTTCTATATTAATTCTTTCATTAACTAAACAAACAACAACAACAAACATTTACATTTTATATTACAATCATTATGTATTTTAACTAGAGAGAAAAACTTTATTAAGTCACTGTTACACAACTGTAATAGCCTCACGACTCAGTATACATCACAAAACTTGTTTGACTTAAGTTCTAATTCACTTCTTATATAATTTTATATTTAAGATCCATACAGATGGTGGTTATATATTTGAATTGATCCACGTAGTGCAATTAACATTAATTCACATTAATAGTTACATGGTCTACTGTGTCTGATCGTCTGATGGCAATTGCTATAATAGCAACAGTGACATAAAGTTATTTCTTTCTCTCTTAACTAGTTGAAATGTTGTCCCATTTCAAGGTCATAAGTAATCACTGATACTCATATCCAGGCAAGATTTTCTGCAATACTTTTTATGAACTTCGGAAAACCAGGAGTTTTATGTTTTGAAACAGCCTTTTTCAGCTTTAGTGTCACAAGTTGGTACATATTTATTGTTTTGATAGGAAATTTTCCAACGTCGATTCGAGCCAAAGTATTTTCCGTTCGATTTTGCTTACGTTGTAATTCTAGAAATAATCTCCAAACAGGTGGATGTCAATTTTCTAGAAGCGATTGAAATCTGTTATACCAGCCTTCCGCATGATTTGATGTGCGAGGAATATCTTGAACTAATCGTTGAACAGAATTCCACATGTCAATGGGATAAATGGGCGGATTTCATGTAGTACCTATGTAGGTTTCCCCAAAATATTTACCTAGTGGTTTGAGAGCAGGATCAACAATTTGCATGAGCCGACTGAATCTTCCCCGAACATCCTTCGGTGGGACTAAAGCTAATGAGTAAAAGTATTTAACTTGTTATGCAAACTCCGAATCCTCACTGTATCGTCGTTGCAACCCCAGCTCCTTAACTTTTCGATATACATTTTACGAAAGGTAGAATAAACATCCACGCACCTTCGCATTTGGAAAAGCATGCTGAAGTGTGTTATTCAGAATTACAATTATGAACTGTGGGTTTAATACAACTGTGTCGTCAATCTCCTTAATTGCATTAAGCATAGTGTTGTATGTTGCATGTTGCTTGTCCGGAAGAATGCAATAGACGAGGGGCAGTGTGTAGTGTTCCTGTCTTCAAATTGTCATCTTTACCTGTATGAAATACGCCATGCATAACATACAGCTGGCCTCTTTTATAAAGTCTTGGACAAGATTTAAAAGTTCCGTCAAGGACCCAATATTTGCATTCCGGTTTCAAGCAAGTCCGGCTTCCAATTAGCGACGCTTTACAGATACTCCGTTGGTCACAGACCCAATACTTGTTAGCACCCCGTGAATTTCGTTTTGTATAGCAGTAACCATCGTGATCTAGCTTTTTGGTTTGGGTTGCTTTGGGGTTTGTACGATTTATGTGGGGCAAATACTTAACTGAATAACTTGCTATTCTGAATGACTAACGACAACTGACCATCGAAATAATACATCATTCTCAAAGTTGCAGGCACAGTAAAAATTGGAATTCTATGCAAATCCGACGATTTATATTTTGAAGTGATACGTTGCCACTTCCGCCACTTCGTTTCATTTTGTTTCTTAACGTTCTAGTTTGTGTTGCCAAAATGGCCTTTAAAAGTTTTTCCAAGTGTCCTTTTCATGTTTTGCCAAAATGCCCGCAGTACCCAAAATCAAAATGGCAAAATGTTTTGCCAAAATGGCTTTTGCCAAATTGACCAACTACCCTTTAAATCATGCATATTTGTTACTAAAGGAACGAGGAATACATACCTATTCATAGTACACAGTAATAAAAAATCGAGCGAATTGATATTGACTGCCATAAACCCTGTTTTTTGCAGTAATTCTCAACCAAAGCGCCAGTACACACTTTCCTGCAATTCTGATTGCTGTAAACTCCGGCAAACAATATTGACAGAAAAACTGCATTTTAAAATTTGTCGAGCGACATTGCCAACTAGAGTTTGTTACTTCCCCTGCAAAACAAATTACAAGGCAGTACGCAAAAGCAGTAATCCACGGTAAAAAATGATATGAACCCTGCACTTTTCAATGCATTTTAACAGGTACATTACTTTCATATGATAGTTTTAATGCAAACTCAAATCATTTTCATTTTTTCATAGTGCTGAGTAGCTGCATGCTGCATAATCATAATTAATCACCAATTTTCACCTAATAATAGGGTTTTTTTTGCAGTCACTCATCGCTTAACGAATACGCGGCAAACTCAATTAAAACAACGATAATTGAACTGCCCACTTGAAGAAAATTAACACATTGATCTGCAGTAATTTCGCAGTTTACGACAGAAACAATCACGTCACAAAGTAGAAAATTTGAAAAACACTTACGAATATAGAAGGAGAGAATTCATATAGAATTATAAATTCCACGGGATCTGACTGAATGCTGATTATACAATTTCGAATATTTTCATATGAACAATAAATGCACACCGATAATTATTAAGTCTTCATTCCCAAAACTATCTTTCATTACAATACAATTTTAAATGTTACACCATTTATCATTACAGTTTACATACATTTTTGACAAGTACGGCATGTACGATTTCAACAGGAATATTAACTAAATGAATAGTTCTTTTTTATTTCAAAAATTGCATCGGAATCAATTTGCATTGCTATAAAATGATTGTTTCTATGTGAAGGAAGGATTTTCTGGTAATTCTTCTCACTCTTCAGGCGTTCAGGCTATAATTCACAATGACAATGGTCTGATAAGATATCAGATGTTCATGTTCCTATTATTGTTTAATATGTACGAAGTTGATTTTGATAAAAAATTTCTGAACGATTCCTGACAAATATCGTAGTTACTATATATTATACACATCAATAAACTAACGACAAACGGATCTTACAATTGTGTCATCAATTGCTAATGAGCGACAGTGACTTGACCAAGTTATTGTTCTCTAGAAGTGTTTGGATTGGAATCAAAAGACAAATCAATGCTCAATTGCATTTACGGAATATAATATACTTAGGTATTTCTCAGACACGAATGGAATTTTTGCATTTTTGAATTACTGCACGACACATTATTATTATTGTTCTGGTGAACTGTTTCTGTAACAGAGCCATGTATAATCATATGCATATTTCAGTTAGCGCATACCCAGCTTATACAGGATACAGTACATGGTTACAGTGCTTGACACAAAAATCGTATGGTATGATACACTACCGACCGATGTGGACATATTTCTATTTAACTTCTTTACTCATCTTGATTAGGTATTTACCAAATTCATATTCTATTCGAGTAATATGTCATTCTGTGCCTGACTGTGCCACAGCGTTTAATCATAACACAATTATTATGTAATTACTTACAATGCATACATGGAGCAGCACATTACAATTGTATACCGGTTTTCAAAAAAATCAAATCAAATCCCTTCCTTAATTCTTTCCATATTAATTTTAATGATTTTGAATTCATTATTGTAACTTTCCAGATAATCCGCTGCGAAAAGTTTGACAGGACAAATAAAAGTAATTAGTACTTATTTATACTTTAGAGTGCTATACAGTGATTTTGAATCTTATTGTTGCTCTAGTCATTATTGTTTTTATACTTAAATACATACTTATTTTTTTCAAATGCTAGTTAATTGTTGGTACTTGGTTACGCAGCGTCCGTAAAAAGCGTTTGTATATGACTGTGTTTGCAATTTTACATTGTAGCATAATAATGCTTTTTTCAAAACGGCACATTGCACACAAGACCTCGCTTCAATTACACTATCTTACGATTAGTCATTCACACTTAAAATTTAACGTACGTAGGTAATTACAAGTACTTACATCTACTACTTGATTAACACACAAGCATGCATTCAGTCTTGTTGGCTCCGATGATCTTAAATTATCTAAGGAATTTATCGTATAAGCAATATTACGCCCTAAAACAGCTATTTAAACTTACACAGACTGATACAGTAGCATTTCTATTACATAGGACTGAAATGTATCTTTTATAATAACTACGAAACCTACCATGTAAGTTTCTAACCTACTACAGACACACTACAACTACAACTTCATGTGTACCATGTACACAAAAATTAACAATAGTCAATAGTATAAATTGTGATCCCGCATTTCATAGAAACCAGAAACGTGAATATATTTTTATTGTACATAAATACAGTGGCGTAGGAACCTCTTTTCCTGGGGGGACAAAGCACTTATGTACATATATACTTCTATACTTTAACATTACGCCTCAAAACCTCCAGGGGATACATGTACCCCCTGTACCCTACGGTTCCTACGCCATTGCAAAGATGATAATTTTTCCTATTTGTCAGTTGTATCTGGTCAAGTATGTACGCAGTTAGCTATACAGGTAAGAGGATATTATTCAAAAATTAACATCATACATTGTTATACACATTTTAAGCATACTTTTCATAACTAGATACTAACAATTACCCAACAGGTGAACTAAAAAGCTTCTACTTGACATTTAAAATTTTGAATAAAAACAGCAGTTCGAGTAGTAAAACTCGATTTTTAAGGTTGGAACCGAGCACACTGTTTCAAGTAAAAACGTGATTTTGTTATTCATTACAGGTAATTGCAAATAATAGATTAGGGGTCCGCAATATCTTGCTATAACTGCTACTACTACTATAGCAGTTTTTGCTAAAGCAAGAAGAAACTAAGCGACCTTTCATAGTGCTGCTATAGCAGGAAAAATCCATAGTAACAGTATTAATTTTACTGACTCTTCGACAACTAAAAAAAATCTTTCCATTAGAATGCATTACAATTTTTTTTTTCGTCAAAAACTTTTTTTTCCAAACAAAGATAGTAGCAGATGTTATAAAAACGACTGATTTTGCTCCTATAGCAAGAAATTGTTATCGCAGTAGTAGTAGCTCTAGCAAGATATTGCGGACCCCTATTGTAATTCAATAATTATAGTTATTATTTCTACTTTTAAAATCAGGTTCAAACTGGTGCTGCTAAGATTTACCTCGACCTTTTTCATCTCACTCTCCTTTCTGATTGAACGGGAAAATCTAAAAAAAATTGTGGAACAGTGCAATGCATATTTGAGAAAATTAATTATAATATGTAACTCAATATACATACTATCGCTATATTTGATAAATCTACATTTCAACGTTAAAGTATTTAAAATAAGTTAGTTTTACAAAATTAAGATGGCATTGACAATACATACTAACATGTTCTTTTAACCAAGTAGCATGTAAAACTTGCACATAATTGCTGTATAATTAATATAACTAAATAAATGTTGGTACACACGTACATGCTTACGTGTCCCCCAAGTAAAATAAATATATACTTTTTTAGATTTCCTATTTAGAGCCTATGATTCCTAACTGAGAACTGCGAAAAACAGATGCTTTGTTTTGTTCTATATTTTATACAATCATGTGCATGCACTAAATGTCATTAAAAACTGTAATGGATATCCTAAACTGAATTTAAATAAAAATCTACGATTTAATATGGTACACGATATAATTATAAATAATTATGTCCGTACGAGATTACGATTGGCGAATTAATTATTAACGTTTTTCTTCGGTGATTAAAAATTTAACGTATCAACAAAAGACAATAAACGGTTTGCGCAAAGAACTGTCAGCTCATGTTAAACACTCCCCCAAGATGCACCGAACTAACACCAACATCTTCCTTGTAGTAAATTCTTGTCGTGTACTTCAAAAAACGGCAACTAGTATTATATTATCCCATTTGTTCTCACAAGTTCGTCCCAATCAACAGGATTATTAAAGACTTCCTGATCCAACCACACTTCATAGTTTTCCTTAAATGTGCTTGTCAATTGGACAGGTCGACCAAGGACACTGACGACGCACTGATCAACGGGCTCAAAGTCCGGTAGAATCTGTTAGATCGATCATAATCATAAGCTGAATTCAGTAAAGGTATGGAATTTATAACTGGAATAAACCAATGATTACACAAATAATAATTATTACTTTAGATGCATCCCCATATCGTCTACTGTTAAAGCGGTCGACTGCAGCTCGAAGAGCACATTCTTCCGCCTGAAAATCCCACGGTCTTGCATCCAAATCTGTAAGCAAATAAATAAGAATTCATTCATATATTCCTGGCAAAAAATGAGTAACTTCGCCTATGAATATCCTTAGTTTTAAAAAAAGCTTGGAAATGAACGAACATGAGACTGACTCACCGTTTCCATACGCCCAATCATCAGTTAACCTGTGTCGAACTTTCTGATATATCGCTGACATTGTCTTCATGTTAGCCTTTCTCCATTGTCGACCTAAGTATTTAGTTTGCATTTTCAGCAGCTTCAGAATATATAATTGCAACACAGGATGTTTCACTCTTAGCGACCGCTTTAAAATGGGAGCTGACTTGAATACCACTAACATCTGCAAGCAAATCAGCAAAATCATGATTAGCTTGTATTTAATAATGAACTTAAATTGTAATAATTGAATCTGAATTACATACAGAATATATTTCATTAAAATTTTGTTATATTATCTTGTCTATTTATTATTTACCATGATTCTTGAATGCTTCCATTTAGTGAGCTTATTGAGTATTCTTAGTAAATTAATGCAGGCAAACAAATTACGCCAACAGTAAGGTTGAGGTTCTCCCAATTCTAATGTTTCTGGTGTGAATACGGGAACCTCGTCCAGCACACATGAAGGATAATCAGCTAACGAAATCCTGAAATTTGTTTAATGTATTATAAATTAAGTTATACCGAGTTATGCTTCCATGTGAGCATAACCAGTGCAACATACCTATGCAAATCTATCAAACACTAGCAGTGTCATTCTAAAGGCGTTAAATTAACAACTACGGAGTAGATAAGGAACTCACGTGTTTTTTGCGGTAATGTAAGCAGTAATATTTTGATTGAAAAATTTTAAAACCAAAGGGATGCAATTTGCAAATACAAGATGTTGAGAGATAAACTCGAACTGGTAGACATGGTTGATTTTTGTGTGTTTCAAAAGAAGCAAAATAATCCCAGAAATAGCTTTGACAATTATTTCTTTGTGCCTAGCTACATCAATACCCAACTTCATGGATTGCACGACCGTCATTCTATAAAAACAGAATATCATTATCAAAACTAGGGCAGTTACTTTAACAAACACGCTTACCATTACTTTTTTTTAGATGCTTGATAATGGTAATTAGTAATCTTAACTATGATTATACTATTAACAAAAATACAATATTATTATTAATTATATAAATATATATAAATATGCAGATATCTGAAAAAAGATACTTACGGCATTTCTTCAGGCAAAACATCAGCCATAATATTTATTGATTCTGATTTACTTTTGGATGTCGGCGCAGCAGCTAGTAAAATTTTTAAAAGTGCTATGATGTATTGCGGTAAATTCGGAAGCATAGCGGCATACAGAGTTTCCACTCCTCGATTACAATTGTCATCATCTCCTTGAGGATGTGACAGAGGACATTTCCACAGTTCCTCTTCCCGATTCATTTGATACTCACTCAGTGAGACGTAAATGTGCTGAAAGCAAATCGTAATAACAATAATTAAGCACAACTAGAATAACAGATGCAAATTCAGAAGTCGCACGATTACTTGCCCCTCGCTGCACTAGAAATCGGTACTCTTGCATCCCACTGAATTGAGATATATAAGTGCGCCGAAAAGCATTCTTACTCATTTAAATCCTTTGTCCAAAAATATAATACAAACAAACAGGCATAATTGTTATACGTACCTGTTTTAAAACTTTAACCCCTTCATGTATGGGAGCAGGTAAACCTGCAAGACTTTCTCGATCCCCCTGGACAGGAAATCCTACAAATTTTATTCTGGAAGTATCAAGAAATGAGTCAAGGTCCTTCTGACGTACTTTTGGTGTCCAAGGGAGCCCTACAATTAAAGATTTTAAAAGCACTGTGTCTTTAATTTTTAATTGTATCATTTGCTAGCAACTATTTCTAGCACCCACAACGACGGATTTTTCTAAAGTTAGTGGATTAGATACACATGATGGATAATTGCGAATCACTTACCTCTATATTTTGTAGGAACTGGAGTAAGTGGTCGAGGAGACGGAGGCTGAGGTAATTCACCTGATTCCTCCATTGCTCGTCTCTCCTCAATCTCCTTCATTTCATCATCCATTTGATCACTGATTTCCAGATCTAATGTTGCGGCTTCGTCTAAACTGCTTTGCTTTATCAAACTCTGCTGTGTTTAAAGGAAAATTAAAAATATAAACCCGCCAACTTTAATATTTATGTCACATTCAACCACACTGCTAGAAGACAGGCACAAACATCAAAAAGCACCAAATGACAATTAGTTACCTACATAATTACATAAATGCACGTACGGCAGGAACAATGGACTCTAAGAGACTGACATTGATAAAATTAATATCCACATATTTGCCACACTTACTCTCCGTAACGGCCGTAAACTTCTTCTATCATTCTGAATATCGGTGACATCACTAGCACTGGCAGGAGGTGAGGAAGCTCTCATATTACGAGATACCTCTAATGTATCTTCTTTTAAAGGAGCAAGACCAGCTGATTCCCTGTATTGTTCTGCAAAAAGTTTTAATTTAGTTAAATCAAGCCTGAATACCGAAATTAATGTGTGATACACTATAGTATTATGTTGACTACTTGGTCGTTTCAAAACTTCTTACAATTATAATTACACAACCTAGATAAGTTTTCCCGCAATATAATTTATTACAAGATCTATGAATAATAAGAATTGCGAAGAATCTTACGTTTTAAATCATGAAGTTCAGTTGTACCACCTAAAGAAAAAAGAGTCACTTTCCACAGCAACAAAAGAACCTTTTTGATAGGAAAGTGAGGCGCTGAACCACCACAGAATTTCGTTATCATGTTTAACAATTTAATTGCCAGCAGTTCATCGCGGATGGGCTGAGCTAAAAATACAAACAAATTACATTTTATTACGAATAAAACAACACGCGATACTAGAAACCGCGACTTGAACTTAGTCCAAGCAATAAGACTTAGTTAATTTCAAAACATCAATGAATCAAGATTTAACCAACCTATTTCTACTCGAAACCATTGTCTGAGCTCTTCATACTCTTCTGTATTATCTTCTTCAGATATAACTCTAACAGTCTCAACAATTGTATACAAGATGCTTAGAATGACACGAAGTTCCATTGAGTCTGCTAGGCTGACTGCTGGTTTTCGAATCCCCAAAGGACCGAAACTATAATCGAACATTAGACCGATTGATAAATACGCTTTAATGACTGCACCGAAGTAAAATTCAAGGTGTCCACAATTTTTACAGTTGTAAATGAATAAACATTAAATGCTATGTAAAAGTCTTACTCTATTTCTAGGCATAAATAGTCAACGACAGCTTGAAAGATGCCATGTTTAAGGAGAAGGAAAACATTAAATCGTGTCCACTGTTGCTGCTCCTCCTCAATCTGAACTTCGGACCAGCATCCCTGAGATTTAATGTTTAATTATGTATTTTTTCTTTTACACATTTCCTTTCTATTATAAATTACTGATTCTAGTTACTGTTAACTAGCATTTAGTGGCATTTACATAGGTCATAATTTATTTTCGTAGTCATTAAAATTATTTCCTCATGCTACAACTGAGTGAAATTACCTGCACAATGTATAGAATTGCTCGAGCTGCTTCTGCTCGAAGACCCTTATTAGATAACTCCAGATTGCTTAAAAGGCGCAACACTACAGACTTTTGTTGTTCCTGAGATAGTCGCTGCCACTGAAGAGGGATCCCCATTCGTCCTAAAACACTTTCCAAAGCTGCTTGATTCTTTTGAAATTCAGGTACTTCCGTGTAACTGTACAATTCTGAAATTTCGTTTGTATACCCATCGGCGTCATCGTACATAAAATCTAACTCGGAACTATCGTCACAACCTCCCTCCGACTCTTGACGTTGTCTACGAATTAAATCCCGAATTTTAGAAATCCCATTCCTTTCAGAATTGTTTAGTTCCCCATCCATCCTGGCAAGCACAAACAAGGAATGACAAATACAATTATTCTATGAAACATTGAACATAGTCGGTAGTAAGCAAACTTAATCGGATCATAGACTCTTGTAGTAACTACGACTACGAACGAGGTAATGACCAATAGTTCGACACTTCGATGAATAACAAAGCTACAATACTACGAGATGCAATGACCAGATTAAGTTAGATATTGTTCCATTTGTCATAAACATACAATCAACGTCAGGCAAAACCGAGCTATCAAAAAAATTGTAACTGTAGTAAGATTTACATTACTTCAACATGCCCTAGGCCCTGGGTCCTCTTTGAACTATCCCTGCAGATTTCTGACACAAGATCAAAACAAGTGGCACACCAAAGTCAAGTATTTAATGGCTTGCAGAAATAACTCGAAACTAAGGTCACCAACTAAACAACCCACATCTCTCTACTCTCTAGTCTAGAAGGTATAGAATCTGTTTGAATTTCCTATCCCCACCACATTTTCTGTCCAACACCACTTCCGATCCTGCTGACATCTGTGGCCGATGTAACTTTTACGTGTCTTTGTAATGCCTGCAGAGGGAACACACACACCCAACTGACTGCGTAAGGCTAGGTATCCAGATTTCGACTTTGACAGACGAGCCTTCTTACATATTACCTATATATCGTCGTTGAAGATGCAAAACTTAACATCCTCTGAGAAATCCCATAACGCTACGAAAAGGATGTTAAGTTTTGCACCTTCAACGACGATATATATATG
>JAAXYX010004414.1:0-12410 GCA_036851915.1 Ptenothrix huangshanensis
GACGTAATTTCCTATGATTTGTCGACTTATAATTCTGACGTCGAGACTCTAGTTTTAAAATATAGTGTAAATGACTTTGTTTCCAAGTTGTTAGTAATAATTTACAAACCACTAACATGGGAACTTTTTCAACTGTCCAAAAGGGATTGGAACAAATCTTGCCAAAACATTTTCTACGAACACCTAGTAGACCATTTATGATGGAGATTTGAGTGCATTTTTTGTTTTTTGGCCGTGGGAGAATTTTTGATATAATATATATGTATAATATTTAATATAATATAATATATAATAGATATAATATAATGTTTTTTATTTTTAGGTGTTACTTACTATAGTTTGTCTTTCTGTCATTAATTGCTGTTATTAATTTCTATCTTAATGTTAACAATTTTCACCTGTTGCGCTTACATAATTATCCCAGTATGCTACATTCTTGAGCTGAACGTTTATGTTTATACACAATCTGTGATAAATCACATTCTAAATCGTATTAATGTGTGATTTATAATAAAATGATAAAATTATTTCCGCGTTCCGACGCTTCTACCTTTGGAGTTTCGGTGGACATTGATGGTTCTGGTACTGGATCGGATTCTTCCTCCTTCGATTCCGTGCGGAATGGCCGGGCCGTGATGCCCCCGGGGGAGGCTGCACTCATCTACCGGTCCGGAGCTATTGCGCTATTATGTGACGGTTCTCAGCTCACCGGAGTGGTCATGGCTCCGTTGATGTTCCAGCTGCCGTTGTTCAGGGCGCTCCTTCCGGGGGTCCTGGTGGCCCTGAAGTTTCTGCGATGGATCTTCCCGCTCAACGCGTTTCTCGGGATTTGCCTCTGCTTCTTCTGCCCGCCGCAGCCAAGGGCGAGCTATTTCTGTGGGTGGTGGTTCTCCCGTGGATCGCTCCGTCTCCCGCAGCCATCGCCGTACTCTTGATGCCACTGCTACTGAGGATGCACTCGTACGCTTGGAGGATGAAAGCATTGCGCGTCAGCTTTGCCATGCTGAGGATCAACAGCGCCGACGCTCTTCGATTCTTCAACGTTTGGAACGCAGTCGACGCGGTGACTCCGTTTCGCGTACCTGCTTTGAGGCTGCTTTTCCTTTTTCGGCTGGTTTTTTGGATCCTCCGCCTTCCTCTGTTGGCGCTCTCGCGCGCGCTACCGCGGTTGTGCCTGCGACCTCTTCTATCCCTGTTCCTTCTTCGGTCCCACCACTTGCTGCGCGGGAAAAAGCGCCTTCGCCATCTAGTGCCGCCTTGCTTCCTCTGATGCGCAACTTCAACGCCTCCTACGAGATGGATCCTCTCGTAGGATTTGGCGAACTATGAAGAGTTCCATCACCACGTTTCGAAGGCCGTAAGTGCCGGGACTCGTCTTCGCTCTTCTAAACCCACTCCATCTGCTGCCGTCCTTCTTCCGCCAGCAGCTGCTTCCCTCCCTCATACGTCTGCATCACCTGTCTTCCCTTCTGCCGCTTCTCCTATCATCGCCTTTCCTCATGCTTCCACAGGCGCCAACGAAATTTTCCAGGCTTTTCACATGGGGTTTGAGCGCCTCATTCCGCTGCTACATGGACCGCCCGCTGTTCCTTATGCACCATGTAGTGACGTTGCGCGCGAATTTTTGAAGCGCTCTGCCTTTGAAAAAAATTTCCGTTTTTAGTGGGGAACCAGATGAATGACTAGCTGTGCATAGCATCAACCAGTACTGTGAGTCGAACAGGATTTGCGGCTTCGAAAAGTTTAACAAATTGTGCCGCTTCAGAAAGCCAGGGAAAAGCAAGTGATGCCGTCATGCCCATTTTGAATTTGGCTGCCAATGTACCTGAGGTGATTCGCACACTTAAATCCCTTTTTGGCCAGCCTCAACACATAGACCTTCACCTTATTGCCAAGGCTAAGTCTACTTCTACTAAGTCGCGGCCAGCCCGATGCCATCGTTTTCTTTGCCAATGAGGTGCGCAAAATGATGATGACAATAAAGACTCTTCACTGCGATGCGGATTTGGCTAATCCTCAGTTACTTTGGTAGCTGGTCATGAAACTTCCCGAATGGATGCAGGACCAATGGTGCGAATCCTAACTTCTTCTTCCTGGTAATGCAACTTTAGGTCTTTGAGATTGTGACCGCCGGGACCGTGACCGAGACAAGGGACGTGACCGGGAGGGGGGCAGGATTCGGGGTGGGGGCCGTGACTTGTGTGGGACCAAAATGCCCCATGGGGAAAAGCGCGACCATCACGATCATTTATTTGCCGTTGACGGCACAAAACCTAAGCTGGATGTGTCTCACGCGTGCCCGGTATGTGAGTCACCAGTCGGACCCAGTCACCACGTGGATCACTGCCCTGTATTTACTGTTGCTACTCCGGCTGACAGGTAGAAGTTAGCTTATGACAGGAAATTGCGTTTTCGCTGTTTGGTCTCTGGGCACCGGACAGCTGATTGCCGAACTAAGGACTTATGTCGTGTCCCTTCATGTTCCCAACGTAATCATCATACGTTGCTACACCAACCTCCCAAGCAGCAACCATCAACTGGGTTGGGGGCTACTGTTTTGGATCTTCATGACGTCTCAATACTTCACCGTGCTATCACCCGTTGACGCTGTTTAGTCTCGCGGGAACTGTTAACACTCGCCTTTCTTGATGAGGGTTCTACGGCCACCTGATGGAGGATGATTAAGCCAAACAGCTAGGGTTAACTGGGGTTCATGAATCGTTTTGCATGCAGTGGACACACGAGATACGTTACAATGAACCCAATTCTCACCGAATGGCTGCGAGGATATCAGGAGTTGCAAATAATGCTAATAAATTTACTATGAAAAATGTTAGGATGAAATTGCGTTCACGTTGATATGGAGGATTTTGTGACTCGATGGCCGTATATAAAGAATATTCCGGATCTTACCCCGAGCTAAATCTAAGAATACTGATTGGGCATAATAAAATTAATAACTATTTACTCACAGCTATAAGTTATACAAGGAACATGGCAATCTCCTGTAGCCACCATTTTAGGACATGGTTGGGCTGAGTCGTTCATGGGTCTCATCCTAAACCTGCCAATATGGATTTAAAATTTGTCTTTCACATTTGTGGTCAACCTTAACTTGATTTAGCCGCTTTACATCGAATTGTCAGGAATCATTTTCAATTGAAAACGTGGGAGTTAAACTTCCCATGTCCCAAATCCCAAATCCGCCTCTAAGCAAGACATTCGAGCGCAAAGAATATTAGATGCAACCACAAAACGAATTGGTGAAAGATGGCAAACTGGATTATTATAGAAAAACGACAATTTCGATATATTTCATTATGTCGATTTGGCGTCAGCCCATACAACAGAAAGTTATTTACATTGTCAGTTATTTTTATAAATAGTTAACATATTTTGGTCATGAATAGAATCGTAATATTTAGTATGGTATATACAATACAAGATGATTCAAATTCTACGTTTTCTTTGTCTATGCAAGATTATACTTGCAAAGATAGATATTATAAAAGATATTATATTGACGTTTTTCACATTAGAATTTTAGCGTTTGACATTTAGTAGTTGACTGAATATACCTCTAGATGACATTCAACAATATTGCATACCATGCGTTGGAATACATGTACAGACGCGTAATTAACTATTTATTTAAGTATTTCAGTATTTGAACGAACAACCTAATATTTCCTCATTAAAATATGATGCAGCATATATTAATT
Source organism: Ptenothrix huangshanensis (assembly GCA_036851915.1). Classification (NCBI taxonomy): domain Eukaryota; kingdom Metazoa; phylum Arthropoda; class Collembola; order Symphypleona; family Dicyrtomidae; genus Ptenothrix; species Ptenothrix huangshanensis. Next base: position 3,723 of record JAAXYX010004414.1, read on the forward strand.
AAAAAATACGCAAAATTTAAGCTTCTGGCAATTAAAAGTACTCAAAATAATTAAGTATAATGAACGATGCGTTAAGGTTAAGTGCAGAGGTAGCATGCATTATAATTATCTTTAATTTTCGTCAAATTCAAAAACGACAATATTATTACACCTGATAGTAAACCAGTAGCACTAAGACGTCTTACTTGTGTAGAAAATCGGATGGAAAAAGATGAAATTTTTGCTGAATCTTATTGCGCTAAGATAAAAGATTTTGTTGACGAAGGATATGCACGCAAATCATCACAAGCTAAGGCGCCTGCAAGCCATCCTCGTAAGTGGTATTTACAAGGGGGGGTTGTAAATCCTAACAAACCTGGAAAGTTGTGGGTGGTTTTTAAACCTGCTGCAAAATCCAAGTGGGTTAGTCTTAATGAATATTGGTGACTGTACATGATTTATTCGTATCAATTGTAGCGGTATTGTGGCGATTCAGGAAATATAAATATGTGTTTGCGGCGGATATCAAGGAAATGGTTTTAAGATTTTTGATTCCGGAGAATGAGATTCACAGTGAACGATTTTTCTTCAGAGGTGGGGATCGTTCAAGCCCACCTGACGTGTACGTCGTAGTAGTTGTTTGCTTTGGAGCAACAAGTTTTCCTTGCAATGCAAATTTTGAAAAGATAAAAAAAGCTGAGGAATTTCAAGATTAGTTTCCGGAAGCTTACTCAAAGGTTCTTTATCAAAGTTATATGGATGATTACATTGGGTGAGGTAATAGAGAAGAGGAAAGCACATAGTTGATTAGAGATCTAATTGAAGTTCATCTTCATGGAAGCATGGAATTGTGTAACTGGACGTGTAATTCCAAAAAAATCTTTAACAGTTTTTCAAATGGTCTTAAGTCAGCTGGGGTTAAAGATCTAAGCCCCAAAGAGGTGATATCGATTGAACGTGTTCTAGGAATGTAATGCGATCCAAAACGTGATTATTTTATTCTAAATTAAATTTTCACAAGGTTAAGCCTGAAATTCAGGATGGTTCAAAAATACCTACAATGCCGGAGATTTCACAACTTGTCATGTCAATATTTGATCCGTTAGGTTTTCTGCCATTTTATACTATCAAGGCACGATTGCTTTTGCAATCTCCAAAGTTATCCAAAGTTTGATAACATCATAACACATTATCCAAAAATGAGTTCGAATAAACGAATTTAAGGGGAGTGCGCTAATCGGTGTGTATCGTGGATTGCTGACTTGTCCAAAATAGCTACTGTTCAAGTTCCAAAATGTTATTCAACTGATTTTATTGATGCTACATCAATTCAATTACATCTTTTCTGTGATACAAGTTAAATGGCATATGTGGTTGTAGCTTTTATCCATATATTAAGAGATAAAAAAGTTCCGTTGGTTGGAGCCAAAGCTCGAGTTGCACCTGTCACAAATCCAGGTATTCCAAGATTGGAACTTTAGGGTACAATAATTGCGTCTCGCTTCGCACCTGCAATTAAATTGGAGATGCAAATGAACTTCTCTGCTACATTTTTCTGGTGTGATTCAATGACAGTTCTTGGTTGGTTAAGTTCCGAATCTAGACGTTTGATTCAATACGTCTCCAACAGGGTGGAGGAAATTCTTGAGCTATCTAATGTTTACGGTTGGAGATGGGTACCAACTGCTGAAAATGTATCAAATGAAGCAACGCGTAAAGTTAAAAAATTAATTTTTCTATGACAAGCAGACGGTTTAATACACCTAGTTCTTTGCGTGCTTCTGAAAAAGCATGGCCAAAGTGGGAAGAGATTAAAGAAGCGATTACTAACATTTGCGAATATGCCGACGGTATTTCCAATTCGAATCCCAAAAAGGACCTGATTCTAGTCATTTTTGTCATACTGGAAACTCTATAAACTATATAAAAATTAAAAAACAAGAAACGTTATAGTAACAAGTAGAAAGAAAGGTTAATTTCCGAAAGGACTGACATCAGAAGAAATTCAAAAAGCCGATATACTTTGGTTTAAACAAGTGCAACAAGATTCGAAAAATCAAGCAAATTATGCTAACTTGCAAAAAAATTAACAAAGACGGTCTTATAGTGCTCCAAAGGAGAATTGCGGGAGTGGCGATATTGGAAAATTGGGTAAAAGAGCCAATAGTTTTAGATCCTAAACATCGACTGACGTATCTTCTAGTAAAAGATTATCATGAAAAAATGAATCATTAGGACCTAATCGTCAGGAAACAATTGTTAATGAATTGCGGCAAACGTTTTGGATTCTTAAGCAATTAAATTATCTTTCAAGGATTGACAAAAATGTGAAAATAGAAATTCAAAACCTTCAGTCCCAGAGATGAAAGAATTGTCTGAATTCAGGCTCTTCAAAAATATTCGACCATTCAGTTATTGTGGATTGGATTATTTTGGACCTATGACAATAAAAGTTCAATAATAGAAAAACGATATCGAGTGATATTTACTTCCATGAGCACACATTTGGTCTATACATCTGGAACTAGCAAAATCTGTGCAAACTGATTCTGCAATAAATGCAAATAGGCGATTTATTGGCCGAAAAGGACCTCCTACGCAAATAATTTCAGATAATGTAACCAACTCTAAGAAAGAATCAAGTGAACTAAAGAAAGCATTCAAATCATTAAATATGTACAATATAATTGATTCGACACTACGAAGAGGAGTTAATTAGATGTTTAATTCTCCTGCTTCACCTCAAATGAGGGGTAGTTGGAAACGGCTGATAAGATCAGTAAAATCAGCTTTAAAATTCACCCTAAAGGACTACTTTCCAGGCAAAGAAACTTTAGAAACATCACTAGTTGAAATTAAACATATTATCAACTCGTGACCTTTGACCCAGGTTTCGGTAGATCCTCACGATGCAGAATGTTTAACTCTTAATCATTTTTTATAAGAAAATTCTAGTGCAGCTCCTTCTCCAGGCATTTTGTCTAATGCCAAATCGTTAAACAAGGAATAGATTCATGACAAATAACAACTAATCGGTTCTGAAAAAGATGGGTAAAAGAATACCTACTCTATACCAAAGAACAAAGTGAACGACTCCTATAAAATCAATAGGTAACGGCAATGTAGTTGTGATTGCTGATGAAATAGGGCCTCGAAATATTTGGCCACTTGGACGCATTGCCAGTGTCTATCCTGGAAAGGACGGTATCGTACGAGTGCATACGAAACATGAAATTTTCAGAAGACTGGTGGCAAAGCTATGCTAGATGTGGAATATAAAAGTGATAAGGCATCGTGTAACTCTCCTTATTAAGTAGACAATGTTACTAACAGCTACAGTCACAGATATAGCGACTACAATTTGTTTATTTGTATATTCTTGATTTGAAAATATTATTTTTTAAGTTCTAATTGGCAATGAGTGTAATGTAATGGATAGAAGCAGTAAAGGAAGACGAGTGGTCTGGAATGTAACTGGATCAGAATTGACCTTAAATTATCAGATCGTATTGAAAATTGAAAGTGAATGATATTTAATATTTTTCTCTGTCCTGCGACTACATGATTTTGATTGATGCCAAATCGTATTAATCTGTGATTGATAATAAACTACTGAAATAAACTAATTTATGTAATTTATTAATTTATCCGGTGTAGTAAATTATATATTTTATCTACAACATCAGTCTGTGACGACCACTGAAATTTATCGTCGTTTACAACATACATACATACAAGAGGAAGTAGCACGTTATCCTCTCGCTAAATGTCATTTCAATGTGATAGAAATATTGCACCATCCAGAAAGTATATTACGTGCCACAACAAATGGCTACCGCGAGTCCAAACGGAAAAGCTTCATTGTCATCAGTTCCTTCTTGTGATTGCTACATAGTTACAGCTCCTGGATATTGGTTGTTGCTGTGTAACAAAAGTTAGCAATTAGTTTAACATACATATTTTTATTATTAACACCTTCCCGGTAAACATGCACATGAGCATAGATAAAGGACCTATGGCATTGTTTCGTGTTGGTGAAAAGCACGAGATGATCCTCCGTCTCAATGTCGAAGAAACCAGCTCAAAATGGAAATCGAGAAAATTCACTTGATTTTCAAATGCACTGTTTGGCTTTCAACGAAAGGCACGATGTACCATCCTTTATGGATTGACAAAGAATATCTTAAATTTGAAAATTGTAACATTGGAATATTTATATATATATTCTAACACAGTAAGTCATGCAGAACTAATTATGGAAATAGTTGAGTAGGTATTTTATACTTTCTTACACATAATTGTTTGGTGTAGTGGGTAAGAAAACGTAGAGAATCGACCTGAGTCCTGGTAAAAGTTTGAGTTCTTCTAGAATATTAAATTGGTCTAATTAGTCAGTGGAACTATTATTGAATGGAATGCGTAATTTAAGTCTAAGTTAATAATAAATATGGCATTTTATGTGGCTGTAGCAGAATTGCATGCTTGAATTCACGAGTACCGATCAGAATAAGTAGCGACGGCATGCAAATAGGTAGTTACAATGTTTTGCGTGAAGCGATGACACTTACCTTACCGCGTAGTATCATAAAAGGAGTAAATACAACATTGTCTTGTTACCTATAACATTAAAAGAGTCCTGATAAAAATACATGTTCCCTTGTCATAGTTTAGTTTGACTGCCGTGTGATTTTAACAGGAGAGAATGGATCCGCGGAGTTTATTTTTAAGTACATTCCTATTTCATACTTATTTTGTTATTACTTGGTTATAACATAATATGTGTGATTTATTCCCGTATAACTATAATTTTTTAAAAAATAATAATTGGACTGTAATACATATTTCACAATTTATTTGAAAGAAAAAATATAGTTCGCTTGGGGTAGTAGGTCGTAGGTTGAAATGGTTCTTTGCATTTCTTCGTATTTAAATAATATTTAAATTTTGTTTATTTTAGAAAAGCGTTGACGTCACTACCAGGAGCATAGTCTCGTGTTCGCGTTCCACTCTTAAAATCCGGAGTCAAATCAGTTCTGCTGAAATGATGAACAAATTAAATGTCTGATCTGTGACTGCCGAAGCACATTAATATTCTTATCATGAGAATTAAAAATTGCAAATCCTTCGAGATTCACTACTTTGTTTTATTTTATTGTTATTATTTTAATTCCCGATAAAAGCACCTCACAGGTTCTTTTTGTCCAACACACACGAAGCCAGGTTTTTAAAGAGCATTAAAAAAAGGTTTTCAAAAATGAGCAAAAACGGCAAACGTTTTCTTCAAAAATCACGCAAAAACGGGTCAGTTTTTCCTTACTATTATTATAATCAAAACTAGATAAAATGTATTTTTAAGTTTAAAACGTATAAGATTCAGTCTGCTTTCTAGACCTACAGAAAAAAATCCTGCAGACGCTACTGGTTTATGCATCCATTTTGAGTTGCAAATTAATAACTTCTAAGTGCAGTTCAATAAGCCGCTTACGTTTTTCTGGTTTTATTGCTATATAATGAATTTTTAAAGATGAATGGATTGAAGGATATACTAATGGATGGAGATGGATACTAAGATGGACCAAGCTGAGATTTCTATTATTTTCTAAATCACTATAAAAAATACATCAACACAGGAGCCCATAAAATTCGTCAATAGTTTTAAATGTTGAGCTCCTACCGGTCGCCTGTTGTCTCTTTTAAAAGCAATAGTAATATGTGTTAATCGATTCTATAGTTTGTCCTGTAAAAACTAAAGGAGACGGCTATAACATTTTTTACATGATCCCTATTGACTAATGTAATAGTTAGTTCTGTTACACATTCACATTAATAAAAAAATTGGAGGTCAAGGAATTCCAAACCGAGCCCTCGATTGCCTTAGTCCGATGGGCTAGACTCCTGTGCTGCATTGGGTGGCATTTACAAGTGGTGATTTTGAGCACCTCCACTTTCCGAAAATTACAAATTCAATGGAAACCCCGGTTGAGTGTTACTAATTCTATTAACTGATAACTGGGCAATAGTTACCACTGTTAAAAACCACATGAGTATGCAGGAGGGATGTGATTGGAAGAGTTGGGAATCAATGGAATAACAGTGTGGGTGGGAGGCATTTTATGCCTTCCTTTTTTTAATATACTTTTTAATACCATAAATTATACGATATGAGAGATGGCAGAGCTAAAAAACGTAATTTCAGCATTTTTAATTCCAGTGCGTATCACATAAGATCCAGAATGAAAAACATGAAATATCATTTGAGCTAAAATCAAGCATTACAGCCAGCATTTGAAGCATTTCGAACTAATAGGATTGTAGGTAATTATAAACGCAAATCTTATTAAGCATTTTGTGTAAAGTATTTGAGAAGAAACTAGTAAGATATATATAACTAGCCCTTCATTTCTTAGTCTACAAATAATTTATATACGATTTATTTATACCCAAATGTACATAATGTATTAACAAATATTTCTCTCATTAGAATGATTACACTTCCTTGAAACGAAAGACAACTCAGTGGTGCTTTTTTACACTGGAATTTCCGACCCTCGCAGTAATTAATTCATTTATGGTAATTGCTTACTGCACTACAGCATGGACAAACGACTAAAGGTTTACAGAAAACAAATATCATAATTCATCGTGAAATTGTTTTTGTTCCTTAAATGCAAAAACAGACTTGGTGAGTACTTTGATTTATTCCATACCAATAAAGCGAAGAGATGCCTGCTGTAATCTTAAGATAAAATGTTTTGCAATTTGCAGAACAACTACTACTACTTACGTGGAATTCCTTTACAGCTATACCCTAGATTTGCTCCAGCAATTCAAAGCAACCAAGAGAAACATTACACTAACTACTGCACTTGGAAGGTTGGTAGTAATCCATTGAGGACAATTTTTTTACTCGTTGATTTGTTATTTGAATTAAATAAATCCACCTGCAACCAGGAAAATGGGTAAGCATAATGCAGCAAATTATATGCTTGCATTCTTGCTAGGTACTGATATTGTAGTTTTTGTTTTTTATATTATTGCAGGACTTTTGTGCCGTGCAATAAATGACTGCAATTCCTGTCTCTCGTTGAATGCAAGGAATTGCATTTGACAGTCAAATTCTAACTCCAACTATGCTTGCAAAGCCGACTTCTTTGACGTGAAAACGGCTGATCCGGTCGTTTTCATCACAAATCGAGATAAGTGTGAAAGGTGATGCATTTATTTCATTTATTACTAGTGTGAAGTTTGTTAAATAAATTTGTGTGTTGCATTATACACCGCATTAATGGAATAAAAAATACTCATATATATAAAACATGCCTAATTTGTACCTGTTTTAAATCTTAGAATCATCCCGTTCGTATTATCTCATATCGTCAATGCAGTTGAAGCAGAAACGGAAAGCACGTTGAAAACTATTATTGGAGTTGCTACAATCATTCTTGCATTTTTTACGCTCGTATGGTATTTTTGATACCTTAAGCTTGGACGGGGATCATCTTCCATAAATGCAAATTTCAACCCTCGAGAAGAAATTGAACTTCTGCCGTTGACCAAAGCAGAAATCCTAGAAAAAATTGTACATTCTGCGGTCCCAATTTTTAATGTAGCGAATTATGTAATTATTTAATGTTAAAACATTCACCTCTGTCTTATTAAAATTTTGGATAACTTTAAACCATAATTCGAATATCCTAACCTGTTGCGCTTATACTTTAGCATCAATTTCATCTACCCACGTTTTTGACGTGGTCATAATCATGTCTCAAAATTGAAAGGGCAATCCAAGTTACATTTCATACTATTTACAACGGCATTTTGTAGTCAAGGAAGGTCTTTCGTAATGACTTTGCTGTCTCTGCTGGTATGTATAAATTTTTTCTCTTACCAATTACTAAGTTGAGCAACAAGCGTGACAACGTAGAATACTCGCGTACTTTTGAATCATTGAATCACACCAGAAAAATGTAGCAGAGAAGTTCATTTGCATCTCCAATTTAATTGCAGGTGCGAAGCGAGACGCAATTATTGTACCCTAAAGTTCAAATCTTGGAATACCTGGATTTTTGACAGGTGCATCTCGAGAATACTTCTACGACTGTTTTACTACTTACTTCTACGACTGTTATACTGTTTTATAAACTACTCGCCAAGCGAAGGTAACTCGCTCCGCTGGTTGACGCGACCAGTGTAGCTACATACGGCTAATCAGTAACATTTACTAGGGTAAATGTTACTCTAGTAAATTGTTCGGTCGAGCTGGGGCCTTACAAGTCTATGACCAAAAGGGCCCATTAGGACGGTAACTTTAGGAGTTAATGAGGGAACAAAAAAGGACCTCACACGCATATTCGGCTATCGCATAAGCCTAACTTACTACGTAAGCGGCTAATAACTTAGTATAGTGTATATAGGTGCATTGATTCCTATCGTTGTTATTGTCGCTACCGATTTCCTGATGTACCAGCTTTGAGTTATTTTTTTATTTGACGATACATTGATAATTTTTTATTTTTTACCAACTATCTATATAATTTGCTTGGTTCGCAAAAATTTTCGAAAAGTACCTAACATGATACACCATTCAACGCGCAATGACAAGTAGGTAACGAATATGAACTTTGTGGAAGACCTATTTTTAATTTTATGCAACTTTTTTTAAAAAAACATGAAAAAACGAGGTTTTTCGAAAATTTTGAAAATAAATTT
>JAAXYX010004415.1:0-12410 GCA_036851915.1 Ptenothrix huangshanensis
GTCAAAACTTGAACAATTACATAACTAATAATAAAAATCACACGTAAGTATTAAAATGTCTAACTCGATTAGACATTTTAGGTGTTTCCCAACTCCAATAAACTTCTTTCATGGTCCCTTGCTCTCTGGCGTGCTGTACTCCGTCTCTGTCCTTGTTCCAATATCTTCTTTTTCATGTGTTTCCACAACCAGAGTCATGTCGCATTAAATCAGTAGCTAGTACACCGGAAAAAGGATGAATCGAAAGCGGGAAAGATGCATCTTGAGTTCTTGTAATAATTGTGGAACATTTAAAAATGTAGTGGTTCTAAAATGTAGCTAAAGGGTATCTCACTGTCCAAGAAGATTTTAAAAGGTTTGTACGTTTTAAAATTTTTGAAATAGGACATCATGAAATATTATAAATAGGTCAGAATAACACATTTTAGAGGTCTCCAAATTGTCCAGGCAGGAAATATTGAAACGTTTAAAAAATGTTAAAATAAGGGATTTTGAAATTCTTCTAAATTATCAAAATAAGAAAATTCGAATGCTTCAAAATTGCAAAAATAAGAAAATTTGAATGTTTCAAAATTGCAAAAATAATAAAATTTGAATGTTTCAAAATTGCAAAAATAATAAAATTTGAGTGCTTCAAAATTGCAACAACAAGAAAATTCGAATGCTACAAAATCGCCGAAATAAAAAAATTTGAATGCTTCAAAATTGCCAAAATTAGAAAATTCGAATGCTTCAAAATTGCCAAAATTAGAAAATTCGGCTGCTTCAAAATTGCAAAAATAGGAAAATTCGAATGCTTCAAAATCGCCGAAATAAAAAAATTGGAATGCTTCAAAATTGCAAAAATAAGAAAATTCCAATGCTTCAAAATCGTCGAAATAAAAAACTTGGAAAAAATACTTCAAAATTGCAAAATAAAAAAATTTGAATGCTTCAAAACTTTAATATAAAAAAATTTGGAATGCTTAAAAATCTTGAAATCAACAACTTTTGAAACGGTTAAAAATTGCTAAACGATGGAATTTTGAAATTTTTCGAAATTGACAAAGTAATAAATTATGCTAGGTTTAAAAAAAGTTAAAATACAAAATATATCTTAGCCAAAAATGCTGTTTAAAGTTTAAACTCGTTTGCTTTGCACTTAAGATGCATCCGTAAGTGTGTTTTTCATTAAAACAAATCCTTCTGCGTTTCTGACATTGTACATGCATTTTTACCTCTCATTAGAATTCGTTAGCTTTTGCAGTGTAGCTCCAGTTTAAGTTTCACTCGCAGTTGCATCCGAGACCTAATGATGAAATACGGGATGAGGTTGAACCAAGAGGAACCAAGACTTTTCCCTATCCTCCTGCTACTCGGCTCTTTCAGTGCTTTCTGTGTGTTTGGTTGAAAACGTGAATTTTTTGGGGTGGATTGTGATGGTAAAAAGTCTAAATGGGCTTTGATCAAGTGCTTCGGAGATAAGTATGAAGATGAGTGTGGATCGATTTAATGATGGCAATCTGAGAATGAATGAGAAGGACTAAACGGCTTGTATGACTGGAGAGCGAAATGGTAGCTGGTAGTATATTGCATTAGGCATTAGGTTATGGAGACTATTCATGGATGAATTATTGTCTTTATCGTTTTTGTGGGAAGAGAATCGTGTAAAAATTCAATCTGAGCAAAAGATGAAGAGTCCCACAGACACTCCACTACACTATGGGCCCACCATACCAACACCAAAACCAAGACCAAGACCAAGACCAAGACCAACCCACGGAGGAAAACGGAGGAAAGAGAATCCTTTTCGCTCCATTCGTCAGATAACTAAATGTAAGTAGTACGTCTTCCCTTTGCCTCCTTCCTCTTTCTTCTTTCGTCGTCCTCGTCTTCTCCGTCTTCTTTTCCTTCAGTAGCGTATCTAAGCGTTAGCCACGAAGACCTACAAAAATATTTAAAAATATAATTTATTCCTTTTTTAAGATTTACAAGAAAAATACACACTTTCAAAATTCGCCAGAATTTTTTTAAGTTTTCTCAAATTTGCAGGAAAATCACGAAGTGTTTTTAATGTACATGAAAAAAGCACGTTTGTTTTTACAGTAAAATGACGCATTTTTTTTAAATTACACAAAAACGAAGCAGTTTTTATTAATTTACAGAAAAATGACGCACTTTTTTTTAAATTTACAAAAAAAGAAGACACTGTTTTTTAAATTTACAAAAAAGGAGACACTTTTTTTTAAATTTATGTGAAAACGATGCAGTTTTTTCAAATGAATACTAAAAAGACGCAGTTTTTTTTACAAGTATGCAAAAACGACCCGATTTTGTAAATTTCTTGAAAAGGTTGTTAAAATGTTGTTAAAATTGCACATGAAAAAGACCCTGTTTTTTTTAAATTTACGCGGAAACAAACCATTTTTTAAAACAATTTGCACCAAAAAGACGCAGTTTTATTAAATTTACATCAAAAAGACGCATGCAAACATTTTCTACATGCACGCGAAAACGAAGGATTTTGTTTAAGAATTTTCCCGGAAAAGGCGCAATTTGATTTACAATTGACACTAGGCAAGATGCATTTTTTTAAAATTTCACACTGGATGAGATCAAGATTTAGGCCTTGAGAAGGCCTCGTGACGAAAAAATGCCTGCGGTCGCTACTCTTTTCCTTCTGCCTTCTTGCAGGCAACCCGGGTTAAGACCTTTTGCTCGCTCTCGCTTTGAAAGTTATACTGACTATTAGGCGAGAATCTACGTAGCTATGTACGCACGTAAGGCGATGATGGTGTGCCGTGCCTCGCTTGGCGTTGGAAAAAGTTGAGGAGAAATCTTTGCATGCATACTTAACCCTCGACTCGACTCGACTCAACTCAACTTACACTTACAAATAATGGCTTACATTCCAAAGGTATGGTGCTCAAGTCACTAAAATGCTGAAAAATACACGCATACATCATGTCTTGAGAGACCCCTGAACACAGTTCATAGATACTAACACTTACCACCACCAATACCGAATCCTGGAGCGTAGATTCCGCCAAAATTGCTTTTTCTCAATACCACTGTTTATAGCTTCATTTATTTATTGCGGAAAGTCAATACCGAAACACACGAGACAAATTCAAATTCTCCTTTCGCGCTGGGAACAAATGCTGGACCGTTGAAGTTATGGGCACGGTAGTGGTCGTGGAAGCTGAACGTTGTGCTCTGGAAACGAATATATTTTTAAACAACCTATCTTTAGTGTCCTTATGTATTATATGCATACTAAAAGTACACTGATAAAACTAAATAGTTTTCAAATATGAAAAATTGAATAAAAGTGTCAAATTTTTATTTGTGCATCACAAACGCATTTAAAACGCACCTTAGGCTACAACTAAAAGGTTTTCTATTTTAACAATTTTTGAAGGTTTCAAAATTTCTTATTTTAGTAATTTTTAACCGTTACGAATTTTCTTGTTTTAGTAATTTTTAACCGGTACGAAATTTGTTATGTTAGCAATTTTTGAGCGCTTCCAAAATTCATATTTGAGCAATTTTGAAAAGTTTGATTTCCTTTTCAAACAATTTGTAAACGTTTTGAAGTTTCTTATCACAACAATTTTCGACCATTTCAAAGTTTCAAAATTTCAGATTTTAGCCATTTTTGAACCTATAAAATGTCTTGTTTTACCAATTTTTAAACGCTTCATAATATCATATATCGCAACTCTTAAGCATATTCTGAAAATTCAAACCATTCTTGATTTATTTTGCCTTTTCTGTCAAGTCAAAACCGCTTAAAATGTACAACAAATCTACAACCTATTTTTGGAAACTACCGATGAATTATCCTTCCAAGGTTATTTTTGCAAATTGGAATATACACACATCTGCTCTTCAGATTTTTTAGAAATAAAAGAAGAAAGTCATCTTCTTTGTACAATTCGTCCATTAAAGAAGTCAAGACCAACTCATTTCATCAAATATATGAAAGTAATTTTAAAAGCAAGTTAACCCGCTTACCATTCAAGTATTTCAGCTTCGATTTTTCAACCACGGACAAATACATACTCCCTAATCTTTGACACCCCAAACAAACTCAGAACACTTTACACTTTTTCAAAAAGTACCTACTCCACACACAGTTCCTACTTTTAAAAAGTTTCCGATAACGATAGCATGCATACGCAACACCAACACCAGCACCAACACCAACACCGTCAACCACAACATGCCATTAACATACGGCCGTTGAAGGTGCAAAACTTAACATCTCTTTATTAGAAATCCCACAACGTTACGAAAAAGATATTAGGTTTTCCACCTTCAACGACCATTTACATCTTTATATGTAAGTAATTCTCGAGTGCGTGTACTTGTATGTATTTAGCTACACAATTGCCATCGCCATCGCCATAGCTTTCCCAATTATTATTGTTTTGCTCAAACCATTCGATTGAAAGTACTCATACCCGTGCGTGTTTACTTTTGGCAAGTATTCAGAGAGACTGTAATTCTAACTCTAACTACATATATACAAGCAAGTAGTAAGCAGTAAGCACTATGTACATATGTATATTTAACAATAAGGAGACCAAGCAGATGCATGGCATGGCATGGCATGGCATGGGAAACTTTTATGTTTTCTCTTTCCACTCAACTCCAGTTATGTTCACGTTCTATATGTACACACATATACATACGGAATTGTGTGGAAGCGGTAAGTCTTCCCTCGCACTTGGTAGGTATTACACAACTCATGACTATGGCCATGGCCATGGCCATTGCTTTGAGTTGAGTTGAGGAAGGAAAGGAAGGGAAATGAAAGAGAAAGGAGAAAGGAGAGAGGAGAGGTAAGATATGTGTAGAGTACAGTGGTGCCGTGGCAGGTTGAATGTTGTGGATGCGGATGAGAAGGGAGTCGTCGTGGAGGAATGGAAACCGCGGTTGAGAATGAAAATGCACCCGGAACGATACTTGAGTTTTGGGAAAAGGGGAAAGAAATCGATTCTGCATTCCCTGTCGTCTTCTCAGCTACCATTCTTCTCAAACCGTATTTCACTTTCTCCTCGGCTCCCAAACACATACTCATATCAAGTAGATGCAGGCACCTTATGCTTCTTCTTCATGAGTATGAGTATGAGGCTTCAGGGGCATACTCTCTTTCCCTCTCTCTCTTTCTCTCTCTTTCTCTTTCTCTTTTCTCTCTCTCTTTCTCTATACACTCAACTGACTCGACGGGAACGAGAACGACGGCTACACGGACATTAACTTGTGAGGGCAGGGAAAGCCAAAAGGTGCTTATTCTTAAAATGTGTTAAGTGATACACACAATGGATCTCTTATGAAATATAAATGAAGGTTTAGCTTTCTTAAGTTGACATTATTATATTGTACAATCGACGCTTATCATTCACACCATGATTACCATATTAGAGACATGGAGAGCCGAAGGGTAACCGTATCGTATATCTATCACCTAATACTGCACAGTGTTGTCTTCCCTCACCAACATAACACAAGCAGCTGCTCCTGCACCAAAGCCAACTCTACAGATCCCTCTGCTAGATTAGAACCGCTTTCACTTCCATGTAGAAATCTGTTTGTGTACTCTCACCTTGACTTGGGTCCTCCTTTTTGCATCGGCTTCCAAAATGGAAAGGACTATTTTGGTAGACCTTGCTCCTTTCTTACGTAGGTGTAGGTACTAATACACCTATCTATGTACTTGAAAGCGCCGTGCCGAGGTTAAGGAGTTGGAGTTACAAGGGAACATTTTCACATGTTACGAATGAATTTGGTAAGGCAAAGTTAAGGAAAATACGTAGGTTTTGTGGTTGTAGGCAAGGAATAAAAAAACCATTCGGGTGAAGTTTTGGTAAGCGAAGAAGTGTAAAATGAAAATTTGAGCCTTTTAAAAAGTGTAAAAAATGAAAATTTAAGCACTTACAAAACGTTTAAAAAATGAAAGTTTGGACATTTTGAAAAGGTGTAAAAAAGGAAAATTCATGCTTTTATAAAAAGGGCAAAAAATGGAAATTCGGACATTTTGAAAAAGTGCAAAAATGAAAATTCAGACCTTTTAAAAAAGTGTAAAAACGGAAAATTTGGCATTTTGAAAATGCGTTAAAACGAAAATTAAAAACTTTTGAAAAACTGTACAAATTTAAATTTGAGCTTTTTGTAAAAGTTTAAAAAATGAAAGTTTGGACATTTTGAAAAGGTGTAAAAAAGTAAAAATCATGTTTTTATAAAAAGGTAAAAAATGGAAATTCAGACCTTTGGAAAAAGTGTAAAAACGGAAAATTTGGTCTTTTCGAAAATGCGTAAAAACAAAAATTCAGACTTTTTGAAAAAGTGTAAAACAGAATAATTACTATGACGTGAAATGCTGAAATAGATGTATATTAATTTTCTATGACCTTGGGCCCCAATTATTTCCTCGTTTACAAAAACTGAACCTAAGTTTATTTTTATTCCGAGATTACTCCCACGAATTCATAATAATGCTTTCGTCAACTCGAACCAAATTCTGGAGTTACATTACAAGTAACAATGCAACAATGTTCCCTTGATGGTAAATGTTCCTCTGACTGTATACACTATGTAGGTACATTTGAACTTGAATACATTGGATTGCAGTGGAAGGAAACTACGTATATAATGACGTACCTGGATGGAATTTCTCCTTCTCCTAGCAGGAGATTCACCGCAAATTCAACTTGAAATAAACTGTCCACCTCTCCGCCCTTCAACAACATGACATTTTGAGCATCTAATGTGAGCACTGAAATGAGTTGAAAGGTAATGAAAAACCACAGGAAGCTTTCCTTCAACTTACCTCTCTCTCTCTCCTCATAGCGATTTTACTCACAAAGTCGTTACCTTATTACATGACGTGTTCCTCGTTCACGGATTTTCATGGCACCAGTACCAGCCTGAGACGAGCGAGGAAGATTACGAATTACAGCTTTATTTTCCAGGTGGAGATTACACACTCGGCAACATTCCATTATATTGTTTCATTTAATGCTTTATCGTTTCCACTCTGACTCCTACTCTCTGCGCCCAGTAGCGTCCGCCGGATTATTTTTCGTCTAGGTCTGGAAACAAAACTTGATCTCACCCAGTGTAAAACTTTTAAAAAAACTACATCTTATTTAGCGTAAAAAACATAAAAAAACTTTGTATTATATGTTTATATTTAAACAAATTGCGTCTCTTTCGTGTAATTTTAAAAAAACTGCACCTTTTTTATGTAAATTCCAAAAAACTGCGTCATTTTTCTGTAAATTTAGAAAAAGCTCCGTCATTTTTGTGTCAACTAAAAAAATAATTGCGCCTATTCCGCGTTAGTTTTACAAAAACTGCGTCGTTTTGGTATAAATTTTGAAAAAAACGTGTCTTTTTCTTGCAAATCTTAAAGAAGACTAAGACTAAGAATATTTTTAAAAATCCTTTGTAGGCGTACGTGGGTTACATTTAAAAAACCCCTTCTTTTTCGTGTAAATGTTTAAAAAATGTGCGCCTTTTTGGCGCAAATGTGAAAAAAATCTCCTTTTTGTGGGAATTTTAAAAACACTTTTCTGTGCAAATTAAAAAATAGTATCTTTTGTGTTTCAATTTTAGAAAAACTGTGCCCTTTTGTGTTCTTTTAAAAAAACAGTATGATTTTTGCCTAAATTCAAAAAAGCTTCTGTTTTATTTAAATGTAAAAAAATTTTTTTGTGCAAATCTTAAAGGAAGCGGTCCGTATATTTGTAAAAATCCTTTGTAGGCCTAGGGTTACGTGGCCTACGCCTAGTTACGCCACTCTCTGGGCCACAGGACAACATTTTAAGATGCGGATTACACAAGACACTACGCATTTGTTTTGTCACCTTCTCATCACTGTCGTCGTCGTCGTCTCCTTGGTCGTCGTTAGCCTTCCTCTTCATGTGAGGTTTTCCGAGAACAAGAACAAATAGGAATATCAGTATGTAGACGAGAAAGAACAAGAGAATTGACTTTTCCAATTCCAATTTGCCCTGGTTTACTTAGCAATGGCAATGAGAACTCGAGGGAAAGCGAAGCTTAAAGAGAAAAATGTGTGAATTTCCTATGAATTCCAATCCACATTTGTCAAGGCAATAGCCATGGCAATGATCGTCGGAATATGTAGAATAGAATAGAATAGAATAGAATTGAAAATCTTACTGACTTAGAGACAAAGGAAACTGACGAATTAGGTTGGATTTTCTTTCACGGGATTGTATTGTAGAGTAGTGTAGTGTCACATCACACTGAAGGCAAACAATAATAACATCATATTCCACAGCCTATGTAATATTGCTTTGAATGATTAGCCTTTTATTTTTATCTTAGGATTTGTTTACGTGTGCAGCCTGCCATACGTATGTATGTATCTTAAGGGAGAAAGTGAATGACTATATGTATGCTGTAGATATAGGCTAGTATTTAACACGAGTCTTTTGAGTTGCCAATCAGGGGCGTAGGTGGGACTGAATTTCAGGGGATACTGTGTATGTAATGTTAAGATGCTGTTTTTTCTTACTAACAATTTTTCAAGTAAACCTTTTTTTTCACTTTTTAAGTATAATATTTCTATTTAATTCTAATTTTTTTTTCTGAAAAGAGATCATTTTTTTCTTCTCAAATTCACACTTTTCAATTCTATTTTGTAATCAACAATGTTTAAAAAGGCTTAATTTTTTCAAATTAACGCTTTCTAAAAAGGTTCGATTTTTCCAATTAGCATTTCCTGGAAAGGTCCAATTTTTCCCAATAAAATGTTTTTGAAAAGTTCCAATTTTTTCAGTTAATAATTTTTGATAAGATCCAGTTTTTTCAAAATAGCGCTTTTTGAAACGGAGCAAATTTTCCAATTAACAATTTTTGAAAGGATCTGGTTTTTTAAATTTACGATTTTTAAAAGGGTGCAAATTTTCCAAGTTAGCGGTTTTTGAAAAGACCCAATTTCTTCAATTATCATTTTTTGAAAAAGTTCGTTTTTTCCAATTAACAATTTTTGAAAAGGTCCACTTTTTACAATTTACACTTTTTAAAAAGATCTAATTTTTCGAAATTTAAGATTTTTAAGAAGGTCAAATATCTTTAATTAACGATTTCTTGAGGAATCGCGGAATATGGGCCAAATTTAGTTTTTTGAAACGGTTCAATTTTTCTAAATTAACGCTTTTTAAAACGGATTAATTTTACTAATTATCAATTTTTGAAAAGGCCCAATTTTTTTAATTTACACTTTTTAAAAAGGCTAAACCAAATTTTCGTGAGGGTACTCCATTACCCAAGTACCCCACCCAGGTACGCCCCTGTTGCCATTTTTAGAAATTAAGCCCAAGATGTTTTCCTTTTTTACTTCTCGTTCGTTTGCTTGTGCTGTAGTTGCAAGTGTAAGATAACTGTGACTGTGACTGTGACTGTGGAAGGGAGGATGGAGAGGTATGGAGAGATTTGCATATTGTACGATTATTTTACACTTTTAGCTCGAGACCGAATTCCCAAGATACTAAGAATTACAAGACTGTATTTGCTCTAATGGTTGAATCGAGACGAGAATGGATCATGCATAATAAAAGCATGCTAAGTGAAGCTAAAAGGTAGGGGAAAAAGAAAAGTTTAGTACGACAAAGAAGACGAGAGTGAGAGAGAGGGAATAAAAAGAAAAAGGAAATGGAATTGAATACGGCAAGGCAATGGAAGGCACGGCAGGCATCTCAAAGAAAAAAAAACGACTTGAGATTTTCTCTATTCTCTTTTATGCATAAGGTCTTCAATTTAGAATTTAGTCTCGCCAATTGCCACGTTAGTCTTTAAATTCACTTTGCGACTGAATTTCACCCCGTCACGGATTAAATCTTACAAACTACAACTCGTTGATAATCAGAGAGAAATTAACGTTTTTATTAACGTCAACGCACCATATCTCCACTTATCCTTTCTTTGCGAACATTTCTTTCCTTATTAATTAATAAACGGAGGTAATTTATTAGTACCAATGCTGTGTACGTAGCGTAGGTGGTTGTGGTTATTTTTATATTGTAAATGCATTGCCGTTTTTGGATTTTAAGACTACAATGTAGCTTAAGTAGGTGCTAATTGTAAGGTTAAATAACAGTTTACAATTACATTTATACTGAACGTAATTACAGGAACTGCAATGACAGGAACTACACTGCACTGAAAGCTGAAACACCAAAAGTACGTATATGCAAAATTACATATAATTTTGAACGCGAAACTAATTGGCATCTTTTAGCAGGTAAACCGCGTAGAAAGTTTATTTAGAGCGCATTTCTTTCGCGTTAGACTTCTTTGCGTTTTACTATGCTTGTACCTGCAATGCACTTATGACTTTTTCAAATACTTAATAAAATGTGACATCTTGAAATGTTTCAATATTTTAAAACTTTTAAAAGGTTCAAAAAATGCTCTCGAACAGATGAAAAATGTTTAATTTAAGAAATTTTGAAAGGTTTAAAATTGTTAAATTAGGAAATTTTGAAGCGTTGAAACAATGATAAAATTAGAAATACTAGATACGATGAAAAACTATTAAAATAAGAAAATGCAAATGCAAATGATTTCATGTTTAAAAAAAGAATATTTGAAGCGTTTAAAATTTGTTAAAATGCATGAGACGTTTCAAAACGGTTAAGCTACAAAATCTTGACATGCATCAAAATTCTGAAATAGAAAATTTTGAACTGATTTAAAATTCCAAAATAGAAAATTTTGAACTGATTCAAAATTTTAAAGTAGAAAATTTTGAACTGATTCAAAATTCCAAAATAGAAAACCTCAAAATTAAAATTTCAAAATAGGAAATTTTGAACTGATTCAAAATTCCAAAATAGAAAACCTTAAAATTAAAATTTCAAAATAGAAAAATTTGAAATGCTTCAAAATTCTAAAATAGGAAATTTAAAAATCGAAAATGATGTGTTTTAAGCTCTTAAGATACATCCAAACTGCGTTCATAATTACACTAAATGCGCATAGTTTGTAGGAATTTTAGATGCCTTTTTTCATGTTTCAAGATTTTTAAGTTTTAACAGTGTAGGTACCTCAATAAATAATTTCTCTACCTGGTCTATTTTTGATTGTGGGTAATAACGACGCTGTTTCAAACATTCTGCACTTAATAAATCCTATTTAATTCGCCACCTGTAATTATTTATTGAAACCATTACTTTTGAACCGGGGCAATACCGTTGCCGTTGGCATTGGAGTTGGCGCTAGCATTGGCGTTGGCTTTGGCGTTGGTTGAATGACCGACACACCGGTGCACAGATAACGTCTGGCTTAAACAGATTATTTATTATTTACTATCCTACCTCCGCTCCCAGCTCAAAGTGCTCAGTGGTAAAATAAAGAAAGAGGAAAGGAAAGAGGGTTTTGTTTTCAACTTGAATCAGCGAAGCACAGCTTTCCTCTTTCCATACGGATATCCATCGATCTGAAGCAAGAGGCTTTAGTTCAGTACATTAGATACACTATAGTAAAGTGTCTAGACTACTACACTAAACCATGGCATAGTCAAGTCCTTGTAGACTCTTACGTGGCAATTTCTTGGTCTTTTGGCTATTCTCTAATACAAAGTAAAAGTTTCCGCATTCATTCTCTAAATAGAGCTAATTTACCATAAAGTGCTACACAGAGTATTAGTGTAAAAGCAAAACAACTACCACAAGGAATCACTTCATTGGTATTGGTTTCGGTATTGGGTTCCTTTACAAGGGAACATTTTTACATGTAACGATGGAATTCGGTTCGCAAATGTGAGACAAACGCGTTCATTTCGTCGTAATATGTAGTTTTTATAAAGTGTAAATAATGAAAATTCAACCTTTATGAAAAACATTAAAAAATTTGAATTCACATTTTTCAAAAGGGGCAAAAAATGAAAACTCAGCCTTTTTAAAAAAGTTTGAAAATAATTAATAATTGACTCTTATGAAAACGTGTAAAAAATCAAAATTGAAGCTTTTTGAAAATGTGTAAAAAATCAAAATTGGAGCTTTTGGAAAATGTGTAAAAAATAAAAACTGTGGCTTTTTGAAAAAGTGTAAAAAATAAAAACTGTGGCTTTTTGAAAATGTGTAAAAAATCAAAATTGAAGCCTTTTAAAAAAGTGTAAAAAATCAAAATTGAAGCTTTTTGAAGAAGTGTAAAAAATGGAAATTCAGTCCCTTTGAAAGCGTTAAAAATAACATTTCAGACCTTTAAAAACAGTGTAAAAATAAAAGTCCGACTTTTTTTGGAAAGTTATTTCTAGAGTTACATCTGAGAATGTTCCCTCGTTAGTATTTGTATGGGTATTGGAATCGTAATGCAGTGCAGTGAATGGCATGCACCACAAATGTCTAATGTAAGTAACCTACAAGTATCACTAAAAGCATGGAAAGTTTCAATTA
>JAAXYX010004416.1:0-12409 GCA_036851915.1 Ptenothrix huangshanensis
TGCAAGGACTAAGTACAAATGTAATTACTCCACATCTTAAGTAACCGTAATGGATTCTAATTTACATGTTAGATCCTGTTTTAATTTTAGATTATTTTTTCTCCTTTGTATGTCTTATTATTTTATCATTTGTTTTCAATTTCCAATGAAGAGCCTTTAGCCTATGCTTTCTGCCTTGTAGTCTCCCGTACAAAAAACTACGTGGGTATAATACCAAGTCCAACTAGATATGTATATAATCACCTACTTGTTTTCATCGGATCTACTTTGCTATATCTTTCGATGATTTCAAAAACTGTTATTTCATTTCGTAACATGCAGAGTGCTTCAAAGTGTGAAATATAATTAACTCAACAATTTGTTGGTAGAAAACTGCACATGCATTTCATTTAGATATTCAGTTCTATTCCGGGATTCTGGGAAGATTTTAATGCAATGGTAATTGATGAGGATGAAATTATTCATTGTGTGCAATGCAATGCATTCCATTTCTTAATTTTCTTACGATTAGTTTCGTTAGGATGCTCCCAATAATAAACACGATGAATGATTGTTAATTGTAAGGGACCTCAGTTAATTGTGGGGTATTTTATTTGTACACTTTGATGAGGATTTTTTGTCAGTTAATAGGCTGGAGTATACACCTATGAGGATATGGTGTCAGAAGCTACTTACTTGACGTGCACGAATATCTGAAGGGATGACGCTGACGCTGTGCAATCCTATGTTTATTCTTTTCTCGTTTTACTATCCAAACGCTGAACACGCTGCATGTAACGAATAACGAGCGCGAGAAAATACTTTGTAATCTCGTTTCTTTCTTTCGCTTTTATTTCCTATTACAGCAATTCCCAAGTCCCAATCATGATGTTGTTGCACAGTTGTTATTTTACCTAAAATATAATAATCTTCCCATAAACATACCGGCATCGATACTGACGTTACATGCAATGGGTAATTACAGGTTTCGAGTGAAAATTGGTTGTCAAGAATATTTAGGTAAAAATTCATTGGATTTGATGTGTACCAGGGAGGCGCTGTTGTGATACACGATTATAATTATATGCTTGACTAATGTAACGTAGAATGCTTTGCAATTTTGGAATCCCTATGATACAAGGTTTTCATGTGACTAGACATCCTACGTGGATTTTTACCAATTACCACTGACGCTGAGATGCATTATTAAAGTTATGTACCTAGGTATGTAATGAATGAAGTTATTAAGTTAAGTGGTATTTTGTTTATCTTTTATTGTAGATGTTCAAGAGGATTCATTCATATCCGAATAGAGCCGAACTCTCGTGGAACATACACCCTGGGAGATAAGGACTTTTCTTCGGTCCCTTATTTGATTCAACATTTCATGCTTCATAGACTTCCAATAAAAGGGGCTGAGCATTTTAAACTAATGTTTCCTGTTATCACTCAGTTGTTATGATTGGGATTAGTACTGAAGAGATTGATATTGACTGTAAAAAGCTATAAAAAATTCTCCGGTTCATTTTCTTTCTTATCTTTGTCGACGTCTTCTTATATCTTTTTTTAGCTGCTTGATGTCCTTTAGCAGCTTGAGACGCAGCTGGTTCCATGCATTAAAGAATCATCTGTCTTTTTTCGCATTCTTTATAAAAACTTGTATGTAAGAAGCAAAAATTTTAAAGTTATTACCTTCTGTGTTTTTTTGTTAAGTCCTTGATTTTGATTTTCTGCTAGAGTGAATAAAATAGTACATTGCAGACGAATATTGTTGTACAACAAAACTGTGGTTATAAGAATGATTTGGATTTATTGTGAAAAGGTTGTGCTGGTACTCGTATCTTTAGTTAACACAACGAGTAATATTTCCCTTGGTAAAATCATTTTAAGAATTAGAATTTAAAGGCTGAATTGCTGTATATAAACTCATACATACGAAGGCGTGTCGTTGCAAATCATAATCTTGTACTAACGTGCTTAAAGCAAGATTGAAAATGAGGGAGATGCTCGTCTATTAATATGGTTCCCTTACATGTACCTGGCGATGTCATTGCATGAATGAAGTAAAAACCAAAACAGGAATCAAAGCTGGTAGCACTGCTTGCCAAGTCTGATCGAATTTACACACAAAACAGTCGAATTTATGGTGAGTATAAAACGCTGTGTGAGGTGGTCGTATTCATAGTCATCAGATTTTCATAGATTTCTTATTGTTATGAAAAAGGCAAAGAAATCTCATAACCTGACCGGTAATCACAGGGAGTCTGAGTATGGCTAACAATGAAATCTGATAGTAAACCAACGACCGTGATCAATTGACAAGTGTTGTTTACATGAAAAAACTGGGAAGCCACAAGTAAAGGTCGGTTATGTAGAGATTTTTACGGGTGTGTCACGCTCATATAGTCAGAAATGGTGGTGCTCACGGTGAGTTGAACGCCCATCATACTCAGTTAGGAAATAGATATAGGTATTCCTGTTGAGATGGAGTTATAAATACATACATATATGATAGTTGGGTATCTGCACGAACAAGAGAAATCGTCATCAAAACAATCCACATTTGAATTGAATGATAGTTTCATCTGCAATTTTGATTCAGCTATCTACAAGTGGGAATCCATGCAATTACGATAAATGAAATGATGTTCGTTTCTTTTTACGGGAAGGTAAAAACGAATTTTACCTTGTCTAGCCCCCGTCTTGACTAATTCAATCGTCTTTGTCTTCGATTTTAATTAAAACCAAGTCGTGCTCTAAACGAAAGATGAGATGGTGGGTCTGATACCGCCTCCTAATGTGTGTAATTTTATCACAGCTCTTTTGACTTACTTTTACTGTTGCCACCAGAACATTGTGGCTGTCTGTAACTGTGATAATTTCTTTGTTCTGTTCGGTCCCTTCCTCTTAAACTCTGCACCCTTAACCAACTATCAATACAAAATGCATTATTCCATCTCTGGCAGATATGTCGAGGTATGTAAGTTTAATCGTAAGTTTTAAGTCCAAGAGAATGATAGCGATGCGATGTTGGCACAGGATTACTTGAAGGTGGAACAGTAGTAATTAGTTGAATTTGAATTTCAGCATTCCAGCTCAATGGTCTTACAATGGTCTATTAAATGCGAGTATTATAGCAAATATCAGGTTTGTCTGATTTTTTATACTCGTAAGTGTCTGTACAATGGGAACAAAAAACAATTATTATCTTATCCTGACCAAGTTAAAAAATTCTGACAAATAATTTCCTTTGATTGACAGGACTGCGTTGGTGTTTGAAAGCAAGTAAGAATTAAAATTTATCGACTTCACATAATAACGAAGAGATGGTTCTAATAAATGAAAATGAAAGCTGAAATCAGCTTCTTGAATTAGGCAATTAAGCAAAAACTTGACTTCATTGTGTTACCTACAATTATTATTCATAATTTATCATGTAGAATTTAATAAATCAAGAGTATCTAGCGCCAAGTGTCTAGTAGCTATTATTGCAGATAGTAGCAAACAGCTTAGTCCCCTTTGGCTGAATTGATAAGAAGAGTAGTTAGAGTGAGTGAGTGCTACATATTTCATTTTAATTAGTTTTTTCTATTTTAGTGCTCTGACTTTTCTAGATAACTAATCATAATATATGTCTGTATATTGGATTCTAGCGATGTCATTATTTGGTCATTCTCACCATTCAAATCCCAAGAACCACGAACACGCTTTTCCCAGTGACAAAAACATCGATGCATGTATGGATGAAGTTTCAAAAGCTTTGAACTGCATCATGAGATATTTCTAAGAGAAAAATAAGATTGGAATTGTTTGATACTGTGGGATTGTGTGTAAAATAAATCTTATGCCTCAAACCATGACTATTGCCATTGCCATTGTGATATTGTTTTACCTGTACTGTGGTCACTCCCTTTCGTCATGGTGGTGATAAAAGTCGCTTTATTGAGGCAAGTTTCATTTTTGTAAGTTTGTAGGATAATGCCAATGCATTTTGTTACGTTGTGGGTCCGTGTGAAACTGTAAAATAGAACAAAAAATGTTCCTCGAGGAGACACAATTCGTTTGAGACGTCATTCATGTGTTTGATGACTGATGATACGAAACGAGAGGTATTGGTCGTGGACGGACATGGACATGTACCGAACAAGAAACACGGCAGAAGACAGTTCTGGGTCTCCGTGAGAATGACAGGACAGTCGAAATAACTAACCTTTGAGTGTGAATATCGTATCGATTTAAAACAGCACATACACTTTTACTCTCTTCGTAAGGATTATGCTATCATTACTTACAACATTACCATAAATTAAGTCAGCTTGGTCCTCAAGAAGAAATGATTGTGCGTGGGCAGACCCGTTGTGTTGTGATGATAACCAACCCTCAAGCTCTCAGATGTTCAGACCATTATCCAACTCTGCTCTACTAAATGCTTCGCTGCATTGTTAAGTAATCAGACAAATATAGTGGGTAAGGTAAATCCTTTTGCTCTTTTATTGCCACAATCCTCATGCGTCCAAGCGCTCATTTCTATGTACGAACTTACTATTTACCCTTCGTCCTGACATTTAGTAGGTATCTAACAGTAATAACGACGAAACAACTTTAATTATCTTGAGTCAACTTTTATGTCTGTTGGATAGAATGTATAGCGTGGATAATATGAACGAAATAACAAGTAAGGACGTATCTTGGATTTGGATTGAAATCTTCATCGATCTTCCTTTCATTTACTCTCTCACTCAGTCCACACAAAGGAAACTGGTGCATCTAGGATGTTGAATCGTGAAGGCTACCTCAACGCCCACTACCCGCAATGTGACTGTTCTCACATCACACAAGTTGAGTTGGTGATGCTCAGAAGGCAGTGCTACAGTTAAAGTTCTTCTCATGTAAACTGCCACTTGTAACTGTAACACGTCTTATTGAAACAAGTATTTCATAATTGCTTGTGAGATCTAATTTTCCTTTCTATACGCAGCCCAAACATTAATTAGTTACAATAAAATTTAATTAAAAATAATGGGCACTGTGCATGAGCACCTTTTTGCGTGAGGTAATGATCACATTGGAAAAGGTTCGAGTTGGAGTTGTTTTTGCACTAATAATATACAGTTCATCGCTATAGTGATGCTGCTGCATTAGGTCACACGCAATGTTTTGAAATCGATGCATGTCAGAAATCAACAATAACGTAAGATCCATAAATTTAATTCAAAGTTTTTATTTTCAAAATTAGTTTTGAAAATAAAGAAAACAAAATTACTATAAGGTTTATGTATATGGCTACAAACTAGGTGGCTTGGATGCATTATATTATTGTATATCATTAATAGATTAGCAAAGCAAATTCTTAGCATTTAATTTGATTTTAAATCACTTTAGTAGCCTACAGGTACATATTTGTAAATAAATAGTTTGATGAACCTTTTTCTGTGTAGGAGTTTTAAAATAAGGACGTTAAAGAAGACCGAAAACATAATATTATTGAAAAGCTTTCAACATTAGATGAAAAACACTGGATTCATCAAGCGGAGAACAAACACTCCGAGACACAGGAGATACTGTAGTAAATCATGGTTTTTGCTTGCCAGCCTTCCTATCCCGATTTATGCTGAAGTTATAAAGTTGTCGGCTCTCAGAGTAAATGTCACTGCTGAGAGGTTTATATATGTAAGATGGCTTTCGAATATTGTTCCAGATGGGCTTCCTCAACTTGGTTGTAACCAGATGGTAATTCACAAGTGCAATATTGCTAACCATTACCTTCTGTGATGAATATAATGGTGCACGTTTTCACCTACCCACGCACCTACCTTTCATGTGTTTCTCATGCTGATGGAAGAAATTACAAACGGGGCAACACGAAATCTCGTTTCGTCACTAATTTATTCTAATGTATTTCAATTCAAATTAATTACTGAATAAATTGATTTTATTGGGGTACCTAAAACATGCGAGGACCAGGCACGAAGATAAAGTAACACATAAAAATAGCAGTTCATCCTGCCATTGCATTGTGTACTTTTAACTAATTCTGATATTCCCTCCCAAACTACCTACATCTCTATTGCATATCAGAAAACTGAAATCCATTACCCATACAGATTCAATGGAAAAGCTCACTTGCGGCACAATTTTTATTTTTAAAATAATTTCTTTAATTATTCTTTAAAAGTGAATAACGTAATTAATTGGTATAGTCATTATTTCTACCAGATATTTATTTCTTGGATCGTGAAATAATTGGAACAAATTCTTCTTCTTCACTGAAGATTGTCTTACACAATAAGTTTATTCCTCATTTAACTGACAACTAGACTAATATCCTGCGAGGAACCATACCCTTGACACCGAATCTCATTGTATGAAAAAGTTATGTGCCAGCTTTTTTTTCTCCCCGTTTCAGTACATATCGTTGTTGAAGGTGCAAAAGTTAATATCCGTTTGGTAACGTTATGGGATTTCCGAGAGAATGTTAAGTTTTGCATTTTCAACGACGACATATATTATATACGTCCCTATCCTATGCGTAAAAATATTTGAAAAATTTGTAATTGGTAATAACTACTGCGGATACTACTAATATGATTAAAGATGAAAGTGCGAAGGGAAATATTTTGTTATGCCTGCTTGAATAGCGTCATTAGGCCGTTTGAAAGGGAAAACTTTTACACACTCACTTAGCACTTATTCTGACTAAAGACTGCTACTGCCTGCATATGGTTTTATTAAGAAGCGGTTTTAATTACGCAATGTTGTTACTCTGGATTCCATTTAAATTTGCCGAAAAGTTTCGTTGCCTACTTTCCAAAAAGAATTTTAATGTACCCTAAGTTGTAATAAAGCAAGTTAGTTTATAAAAATTATGCTCCTTCCAACGTAAAGGATTTTCTTCTGACTGGAGTTGCTTTGGTTGGCGCTCGTCGTGCAGAGTACAGTCCAACAGCGAAATGAATAGCTACTCAAGGTTTGTGAGATTTTTATAAGAATAAGAAATTACAGCCACAAAATTCTTATCCTCCATGTCCCTCCTGTGTACATAGCATACATACTAACTAAGAAATCCATAGTTTTCAACTTTTTTTCCTGAGAAAAAACAAAAATCGCGTCTTCCTATTAGTTTATATGGGCTAGCAACTCTCATTCACACCTTAAGTGGCATTGTGCATTACAAACGAGAACAGAGCAACCGGGATATGTGTAGTGCAATAATCTGTGTAATTTTGAAACTCCGCAAAGTTTTTGCTAGTGCTCTTTTTGGGCTCATTAAGAGAATTATAAATGCCAGTAATTCTGAATCTGAAGCCTCGCCTACAGATACGCGACCCTATTTCGTAGTTTCATTTTCGGAACTTCTATCAGACCTTCTACACTCCTTAAAGCTAAAGACTAGGGATGCGTACTCGTATTAATGCAGTCGGACTCAAAGACTCAAAAACTCAAACTTAGTCGCAGACTTGCTGACTTATTGTCTATTGTATGCATATTATTTTATTTGGCTCGGCTTCCCTTGGAAGTTCATGGATAAGCTTGCAACTTAAAATGTTATGTTTAATTCATTTAATGATTAGACAACCGCCCTGAATCCTAGTGTTATCAGCACATCGACTTGGGATGCTACTATCAACTCTTACGACGTGGACTTGGACTGCTGATTTGTTTTCCTATGCTAACGTCCACAGTAGCAAAGTAGGCACTTATAAATAACCGAGGCTATATAGTTTGTGTTATTTGTTCACGAGTATAAAACGAGATACCGACTAAAATTTTTGCACTTCGATCTTTCTTGTTTTTTTTTGGGATAGGGGAACATGCAAAATATGGAAAAAGTAGAGTTTTGGCGGATGCGGCGGATGGGGTACTCCTTTATTGCACTGTTAACGACGAAGCAAAAACCAGACATAGTTATAGACACGGTATACATGCATTGTCTTTTGGGTGCAAAACCTATTAACTTTTCCCAAACTTTACGCAGTTGTCGGGAAGTTGTTACGTTTTGCACATCAACGATGATACGAAGGCTGGTACTCTCTTTGGCATGACTTGCTACCAGTTGCTGGTAAATCTTTACCCAATAAAATGGAATTTAGTCAAAGGGAAATGCTGAAAACTATAATAATATGCGAATCCTATTCAAAAGTTGGGATATGAAAGAGTAAACATTTAAAGCCAGTGTTCTTTGATTTGTATCCTGATTTATAAGTCTGGTTGGCGTTTTCATACTGTATTTTCATTTTTTCCCTCGTCTTCGTTCACAGCTTTCTTGAGCACTTCTTTTGCTCGAGACTGGAAACGTGCGCAACTGGAAAGGAAAAAGTTGTCACACACCCTGGAATAAAGTTGTGTACGCTGAACGGCACGGAATAGAATAATAGATATAAAACTATGAAAGCAGGTCTCTATGCGATATTCATGAACCAGTTGCCAATATTTTCCAGTCACTGAATCAAGTCAACACGGTCGCCTATTCGAGAGTTTTACGCTGAATTAAACAGTTCATCCTATCAGATACGGATGCTACCAGAGTCATCAATTCCAATAACATGTACGTGCGCGTAAATAATTTGTAGGCTTCTCCTTCTATACCTGTATATCCTGGAGTGAATCAGATAAACAGCTTCTAGCCGCACTTGAATTTATGTTTAGAAGCCGTCATCTTTTTATCCCGTATGTAGGTAGTATTCAAGCATAGACAAAGAGGCGGAAAGAAAAACCTTCATAATTTCCTGGCGTTGTACCCCTTCACAGTTCTCAAGCTTGCTTTGTCTACTGATCATCTTCAAGTGTACTTCTACGTCCACGACTTGTCTCCACGCTCTTCTTTCTCCTATGTAGATGTGTGTTGAGTGCGAATTGCATTTCAAAAACGTTATCTCATTCAAGAGGATTGACGGTTGACTCAATTTGTCTTCGTTTGTGCATATCTCCATGAATCTCTTCCAATAGTCAAGTCATATAACGGGTGGCATTTCAACCTATAATCGCCTATTAATTACTCGCACCAAGTTCAAACAACAGTACTTAATTACAGTATTTTTCTACTTAGTGTAGTGAATGATGTATAATCGGCTTTATAAATCGGCTTGATGGTGGAAGATGTAAAGTGCAGAATAGAACGCAACAAACTCATAGTCAGTGTCAAAATCTCAAGAATGATAATTCTGGACAATCATACAAAAACTAGATCCTTGATGATACCATTTTCAGGACTTCTTTTGTTGCTTTTGAAAATTTTAAACTCGTACTTACTAGCAGGAGAAGTTTGAGGGAGTTCGTACCCCCTCCTATTGCCTACTACCCCAGAAGTTAAGCAATTTCCTGTAGTAGAGTAATATCAACCAACATGAAAATTAACCTGCTAACGATAAGTCTCATAACCCAAACGATGGTGTACATATAAGTTATCGGAAATTTTTGAGCTTTCTAGAAGGCACCATTGATTTATGCTACTGATTATACAACTGCAGTAGATTTTAACACCGACACAGTCTTACGATTAGTGATGTCTTGAATACCCTCCAGTTAGATGCACAAAATATACGATATCTCTGGAGACAAATATACTTTCATTATTAGTATTTGCCGGCCAGTAACAACTAACAAGTAAGTGACAAGATGAAATCAGATTTGGTGAGTTGGAGTAATTGTAACTGTGCATAGTGCACGTTACGCTCTGCATGATGATATGCAATATTGAATACATGTATAGACATACAAACTCTCCACTTTAGAGCCTTGGGTTCCCCCTTTCGCAGTCCCATCGGCACTCAGATGAGTTCCCTCGCAATAGAACAGTAGTGGGGTAGAAAAGTTGTCATGAAACTCAAATCGGCGATCTTTCACAACTTGCAGTCTCGTTTTGGAGTGCAAGGTTTGTTGAAGTAGTTGTAGTGGTAGTAGTAGTAGTAATCGTGAAAATTTGACACGGTATCTTTAGCATCATTTAGATACATACCTACACTACCTATATTTTGTGAGACGGAGACGAACGGAATGCACATGGAAGGAGCAAAGAATAAAAGCCGGAGTTAAACTGGTGAGCTCGCCTCTTCCTGTTATGATCTACCAGAATAACTCTTTCCTTCCAGAATATTATAATAAGACCATGAGCCGAGAAGGTATGGCTGTCATTTTGCAAGTAAATATTCATACTACGAGAAACAAAGTTTATTTTTATGAGACCGAAGCCTTCATCTCGACCGTGCCGTAGCCGTGGTAGCTGTGATATTCACGAAATAGACAGATACACCCATATATACCTTCAAGTACGTAAAAGCCAACACGACATGAATAAATATTATCTTTCCTTCTCTTGTTCTTTGTTGCCGTTCAGACGAGACTGATATCATGCAAAAGCCAGGCTCCAGTCAACGGTACATTTACCCAGAGATGACTTAATGCATGCATCTATCTTTTCAAGCCTATCTATATATACTACGGCCAGATACTTCTCTCCACTCCGGCATATCAGATTTGTGAAAAAATTGGCCGAATCTGGTTATATATTTTGCTACTACTTCATTTTTCTTGCCAAGGATACCTAATTTACTATTTCTTTCACTCAACAAATCTGCTCATCTTAATACAAAGCTTTGTTTTCAACTCCATACACGGAGCACAACAGTGAGAAAGGAAAGGAAGACGAAAACTACATATAAATGCACTCGATGTCCCTACATATCAGCGTTCCACATGCAAACCATGCTATGTCCCCTTTGTTATCTTCACGTAGAACTTGGTTTGCACCTTGAACGATGATCTCCGCTCGCTCTAATGCCATGCATCTTTGAATGAATACAGAAAATAATTTGAAAAATACTTGTGAATGCATGAGACGCCGTCGTCGAGAATCCCTATAAGGGAAACAAGGAAATTTTATGCTCACTCTGCTTCATTGATTTACTCGCACTTGCAAACCTACGTAAAAATGTTACGTTGGTTGAATTGGTCAAGGCCGTCATCACCATAAATTTCCATTATACAACCTTCTTTCTGCTATATCACCCTAAATACATTCTCATTTTGACCAACTTGTATTCATTAGCAATTAAAAATTACAGATGATCCAATACACCCCTATCGCTTTACCCTACTATTACATCAAGACTAAATTTTCATTTTGGAAATATATTGAGCAGGAATGATGCAAGCTCAAACAGTCCAGTTGGGTGTAATTAATTAAATATCATTTCCCATGTACATACATGCACTCTTTTGATTTTTCTTGCTTGGAAAACCAGTGTAATATACAAATGTGGTGTAGTGCAAAATGAATACATGTATGTAGGTACCTACAACCATGAAACATTTCCAAAATGAGCTAACGGTGATCCATGAAGTCAGAGTTGGGTTAGCATTAAATTTTGGTTTCGGATGCTATAATGGAATGATATTTTACAGTGCATAACAATACTATTCACTTTGCAATAAACCACCGTACTTCAAAAGAATATAAATGAAAATCGGGTATGTACTATATACATAAAAAGGTTCAATTTCACCATGTGTAAAGATTTCTCTAACAGAAGAGAAATACATGCCATAATAAAATATGACCAAATCACAAAAATTTACTGTCTTTGAAATAGTCAGAATAAAACACATGAAAGAAGAGACTGGAGGGGGAAAATTCATTGAAATTACTTTACATAGAGATGACAGCCACTATGAAGTCCTGAGTCTCGACATTCGATACATGGTAATAGTTCCGAAAATTCCTACGTACCATGCAATGGAAGCACACATTTGCATTCGCATCAAAATTCAAAGCCTTCTTCATGATAACTACTTCGTTGGAGCAGATCAAGTTCACAGTATCCAAGAGTATTTTACAGCTTTGATGCAACTGTTCACTCAAATTAGCTGTAGTGTGCTCATAAAACTAAATAATCCATTTGTTGGTGTATTTTTTGCGAACGCAATTTCCGTTGAATCCTGGAAGTGTGAATTATTATAACAACGGTGGAATTTAGTATTATGTAAATGATTAATTGTTTCATTCAGAATAACATTTGTCTCCAAGATTTTAAACTAAATAAAGTCTTCAACTTTAATTTCGAGACCAAAGAAAACCCCTGAGACTACCACCTTTATCAATAAAAAGTTGTGATTGGTTTTGATGCGTTTTATATTTCTGGTAATCAAGAATTTTTTGCAAATCATCTACTTCGTAATAAATACCTTGAGATTCAATTGGAACATTTAATGAAGCAAAGGAGCAGTGCCATTCTTTCGTACAGCTGCGGCTATGATGATGATGATAATGATGATGATGATTTTGTGGTAGGTACACTGTAAAAATTAAAAATCTTAAAACAAGAAAAAATACATCTTAAACGCTGAAAACCTACAGCTATTTAGTATAATCTTGGAAGATTTTTGAGTGCATCTTAAAAACATCTTCAAGATGCACTATTTGCATCTTAAAGAT
>JAAXYX010004417.1:0-12408 GCA_036851915.1 Ptenothrix huangshanensis
CACCCGATGCTAAAATAACCACCAGGTAGTTAGTTTGCTTCTGGTTGATTTTTTATTGTGGAAAACAGCAGGCAGTTTTGATGTACATGTAATCAAATGGCCACTCAAGCTTACAGTAAAAATGTGTTACGACGAAAATTGAAGTCGGGTCATCCTGGAGCTCGAACTGCGAATTACCTAAGACTAATATGTTTATTATCAAAGTTTATTGACGCGCGTATACAATTTTTTAATTTTAATTACGACTTTAAAATACTCATTCTCTACTTCATCCAAAATGCATTTCCACATTAAAAGAATACTCCGAAATAACAATTACAATTCATGCTACCAAAAAGCTTTTACAAAAATACAACAAATTGTTGTTTTCTACCAATCAGCATGGCTTTAACCGTATGAACATTTAGCAAAATCTGAACAAGTGCTAGCTTAAAATCTTGTATAGTAAATCACAATTCAAAATTTAACAAACGATTACTTCTTTACTAAAGAATTATCATGATTGATCCCTAAAATATCCAGAAATTCTATACTTTCTTTCTCAAATATTTTGAACATTGAATCTACATCCGCAGTTGTTTCTTGAGTTTGCTCATTTAAAGATATAAACTGTCTTAATTTATAATAAATAGATTCCGTCGGATCTAATGGTTCAGTTCCAATGTCATCCCCTCCGCCAGAATTATCCTTAACTTCCGGAAAATTAGGTTGTGAAAGCACATCTTGAGGTGTCGGTGTTGACGGGAAGGAAATTGAATCCGATTCGCTGCTTTTCCGCATGCTGGTATTTCCTGCAGAGTTGGTCTTAAGGGCTTCCGTGATATTTCCATCCACACTAGATTTTCTAGATCCTACAATAAGCAAAATCTGATTAAATTAGCTCCAAATATTCTCCTGATTTTATCATTAAGGTCTTACTCTACCCACACTTTCACTTATTACCACTACTACTGGTCCATTAGTACGCATTTATTTTTAACTTGCTATTATGAAATAATTCAAACCATTCAAACCAAGTTTCTAAACAGCAGTTAAAAGTCCACGGCAGATGAACAGTTCATAGGTAGTGTCTCCAGCATTTATCTACCTCGTTTGAATTAAGTCCTTCAAATAAAATTAAAAATACAGATTGATGTAACATGATTACAAATTACCTTTTCTATGAAGTCGTTTTGCAAACAAAATGACAGGATCAGACTTGGAACTTGATTCAATATCCTCAATCATTTCACGTATGCTCGGGGGCTTAGGAAGTCCGACAGATTGTGATGATTTCTCCCGATTGAAAATGGATTTTAAATCCATGATGAAAAACTGTAGTAATCAATAACTACGATACGTAAAGCGACAACAAAGTGAAGCTTGTTTGTTGTTGAGTTCGAACGAGATGATTACTAGCAACCGAGTGCATGTAATCGCAGCTTTTTATTAGAATTATACCACGTGATAATTAAGTCTCTAACTCGGTCACAAAATGAGCTCAAAACTTAAAAATTATCCATAACTTGTTTCCGGTTACGGTTTCCGGCAGCTGCTAAATTTCACAAACCAACAGACCTGTTTTATTACTACAGAAGAATTTACGGAAGAAGTTACAGCTACACAAGAATGAGGCTGGACTACTTCAAACATTTGGCGGGTAAAGTGTGAGCTCAATGTCCCAATCTTGGATAGACATGTATACTGAATTACGGAATCATAATAATGACATATTATAAACCCGAGAATCCTTGTTCTTGTTTACAAAATCTTCCTTGTGCAGGAAAAAGGTGGAGCAGAGCAAGTCAAGTCAGTGTCATCGGTGCTAGGTGCTACTGCTAGGCGACCGTGGTTCGGGTTCGGTTGCCCTTGTCCTTGTGACTATGTGTATAGGTATAGGCAATGAAGGACAGGGAAAGAAAGAGGACATACGACAAGTGCGTGTCTCCATCCCTAGCTCAAGGTCTCCAGTTTCCGAATTCAGTTCCAGTTCCACAGATCCATATTCTCATCTTCAATGTACTCACTACATACATAAAGAGATATGTAAAGTCCACGTCCCAAAATCTAGGTCAAACTCGACAATCCGGATCTGGAATCCAACCAGTGATCATACGATGAAACCGCTACTCTCGCATCACATCTGAATGTGAAAGCATGTATGTACACAATGGATGAAGGTATCGTGAAATGCATATGTATTTAATAGATACTGACATAGGGGAAGTGGAGGCTAAAAATCTATTACTAGTGCTACTGCCAGTGTCTAGGACAGTCGATGGCCTAGGTGAATCTATGAGTTCCAGTTCCAGTTGCCCTTCTTATCGTCAGTCGCTATAGCATCTCGTTCGAGGTCCCTCTCTTCCTACTTGACTACGGATAAACATTATCACAGCATCTCAGCAGCATCAGCATCAGCTTCCGAATCCAAGTGACAAACACAAACTGCCAGCCCTAACTTCATCCCTAACCCAAATACTTGCGAGTCTCAAGTGTACATACATGTATATCTGTATGGATTGTATTCCGAGGAAACTGACAAGATGAGAAGAGGCACTAGAGGACTGAAGATGAAGATGAAGATGATCATATGATACGATAGCAATGCCTGCCGCTGCCACTGAATGACATAGCACTGCATTGTCCTGCATTGCATTGCATTACATTACATCGCATTACGCTGCATTGCCTATAGTCTTATCCTTATCCTTCTCGTCTCGTTTCGTTTCGTTGGACTTGGACTTGGACTTGGATTTGGACTGGGGTTTGGGTGAGTTAAGGAAACCAGTTAGAAGATTCGACATACCTACACTACATATGTACCTACATCACATCACATCACATCCCAAAGAACACACAGTCAGAATCACAGTACAGGCAGACCAGGCGGGTTTGCTCTTGCTTTTGCTTTACCTTGAAAGTTTTTGTTCTAAGCTTTCCATTCAGACAGTAGGTTAGGTAGCAGTTGTGATGTAGTTCTGGGTCTCAGCAGATATCTACATTCTACAAATTCTACACACACTCAGCATTTACTTACTAGGTAGGTATGTAGATACCTACTAGTTGTGAGCATCAGACTTCTCTTCCCTTTCCATCCCATGCTTTTAGCTTTACATATAATTTATATAATTATATATACATTTAAGTTTCCCTTGTTTGCTTCCCTGTCTGCCTGCCTTCTTTCTCGCTTCGTCCACATCTATTCCTTGGTCCACGGAATACAGAAGAGAAGTGAACAGAGAGTTTTGACGCTCCTCGAGACTTCAAGAGAAGAGTACCAATATCCAATTCAAGACTACGAGAGTCAGAGCCGAGGAGAAAAACAGAAAGCGTTCGCGTTCCATCATGCCTAGACCTAGTATTATATTACTAGCAAAGCAAGAGCCAAAAGCAAGCTTACGCTGACTAGTTTACCAGCACATGTTTGCATGAAGATATGTATATAATTTTGCCTATAGATACGCTGTACCTACTACTTACTACATGCACAAGTACTCAAGTACATTAGAGGATTCGACATTGGATCGGAATGGAAATGGAATGAGATTTGGTGTAGAGGTAGACGAGAGTATTTAGTTATTTAGTGCAACAAAATATACATACATAATATGATGATAAGTTTCAGTTGAAACCATATAGGGAATTTCTAATAATCAACTGGTACTTCTCTTTCCCTATTCCTATCTATAGGTAGGTACAGCACTATGACTTTGACTACTGCTGGGTCCAACGTGTACAGTACAGATGAGATAGCATATCGTCCATCGTGCATAGGATTAGTTTATCTGCATATTCACATTCACGTTCACGTTCACCACTCGAGTCTAGGAGAGGGAAGAGAAGAGATACGGAATACATATGGAGAAGATACACAAGTAAATTAGAAGGAAAAGGCAGAGAGGCAAAGGCCTTTCCTTTGGAGGAGATGGACGAAAAGGAAGAATAAATATTATTATGTGGTGATGTGGTTGCCGATGGACGGTTGTATAAAACATTAAAAGTTAGTCTGTCTCTCTCGCTCTGACAGTCTATCGTTTTTTTCTTTCTCTCTCTCTCTTTCTCTCTCTCCTCCTGTCACCCACTTTTTACGATTAGTTCGATTCGTTCGATTCCTTTGCTCCATGTGTCATTTGTCATGTATTTCCCACTTGCACATTTGCACTTGACACACATAGTTTACTTTCCATCAAATCAAATATCAAACCTGCACAAAATCCTCATTCACATGTTGTCGTTGTCGTAGTCGTAGTTGTTGCAAATCTACTATAGTGACTGCGACTGAATCCGACCGAAGTTTGAGAATTGAAGACATTATTTTTTTTACAAATATTATATGTATACATATAGAAAAACAAGTATTCCAATCTAATCTATCTAAACGGTACTCTGGTGTAGTGCGACTGCATGGAAATTGAAATCCCGATCCGTTGGAAATACTTGCGCTTTTACTGCAAATATAGAGCTCGAAGGAAGAGTCACAAGGCGCATAAACAAATTTGCTGATCCTGAGTTTGAAAGAAAGTTGGATTTGGATTCGGAATTTCAGCCAGCATTGGTTTGCCTCTGCTTTCGCATCCAGTTTGCAATGTTTTATGTATGAAATCATGTGATATGATGTGAGTGTCTTGTTTCCTGATCCTGATAAATTTCAACTGCTACTGCTGCGATACGATACCTTGTCGTTGTGCACGCAATTTCAGTGAACCAGTCAACCAGTCAGTGCAAAAAGAGTGCAGTATGTGTTCGGGTGGCTTGGGGATTTAGTCAAGCTGGAGGAAAGAGCGGTCAAACTATAGACTTACATTAAGTTTGTCTGCTCCTCGTCTGTCTACCTAACGATACATTAAACGGTTGTTATTTCCCTGTTTCCGGAACCAATTCTGACTTCTTAACATTTTTTCCCAGATTATACATCAGGAATTTCGGAGAGTGACAGAAATGTAGATGATATCATTTTTGGCATGAGTTCGACTTCAAA
This sequence comes from Ptenothrix huangshanensis, assembly GCA_036851915.1. Classification (NCBI taxonomy): domain Eukaryota; kingdom Metazoa; phylum Arthropoda; class Collembola; order Symphypleona; family Dicyrtomidae; genus Ptenothrix; species Ptenothrix huangshanensis. The sequence goes on from JAAXYX010004417.1 coordinate 4,958, forward strand.
TAATTCACTTTGCGATCTTTTTCGTTTAGTTTAGACTAGTTTTGTTTACAACGTGTGCAATTAGTCGACTCAAAGATAACAAATAATAATACAAAAAAAAACCTCAAAATGTGTGAAGAAAGTTGGAAAGACTGCTGCGATTGGTTGACCAGAATAGGTCTTTTAAGTCCGGAACATCGGGCTAATAACGAATCTGCAACTGTCAAAGATTTGGCATACAATCTGAGGGACGGTGTTCAAATCTGTCGACTACTCAACTTAATTCATCCAAATGCTCTTGATCTCAAAGAAATTTCGCAGAAACCGCAAATGGCTCAGGTAAGTTTGAAGTGGGTTTTGTCTTTCAATTTAATTTATACAACTTCCAATTTATAAACTTCAAATTACAACTTTCAATAAAAATCTAATCGTGAACATAATTTAGTAAGGTGACACAACACACAATGTAAACATCAACTAATTATCTACATGCATTTGAATCTTTGAGTGGACTCGTTTGAGCAATATTAGATATCTATAATAGTAATTGATTGAAGGACATTGTGATTTGATAAAATTAATAATGATATTTTAATGTTTTGTAGTTTCTTTGCTTGCGCAACATACGCACGTTTTTGCAAGTTTGTAAAAATGTTTTCGAGCTCAAAGATACAGATCTATTCCAGCCGTCAATGCTCTTCGATTTAACTGACTTTACCAAAGTTCTTTGTACATTATCCAAACTATCTAACTGTCCCCACGCACAAAGGACGAACATTCCGTAAGTCAAATATCAACCTAAATTACATAAAAGATTTATTATAGGTTTATTATTTATCCAGCATGTATCAATTACTTAATTTTTCGTTCGAGCGTAAGGTTACAGCACGAACAAACAAACAGAAATTAAATGAAATATTATCAGTAGTAGCTCATACAGGTAAGAAAATAACATGATTTGTTTATTTTTTTTTCAGGGGTTTCTCACCCCTCGGTTTGAGTCAGCGGTCTACTATTATCGATGACGAAATGTGCCAAAATTTGGAGGATTTAGCCAGGTAAGAACAAGGAAACAAATTGATGGAACAAAAATATTCCAAATCGTTTAGATTTAGAAAAGAATTTAGAATTTTTATTGAAATTAGAATTAAATTGAACTGGCATTAAGTTTTAATTTTAAAACTCCTTTAACGTATATTGAAATTCATTGATTTGAAGTTCATGAAAATAGTGGGCGTTTCTGTTGTTCCGAATTGATTAATAATTGTCAATACGAATAACTGTACATTCAAAATGATATGAATTTAGTGAGCCAACAACACCTGCATTACCATTGCCTCCCAAACTAGCAGAAAATGAGGAGAGTATCTACGAAGAACTGTGTTACATAACATTTCGAATTAAGCAGGTTGGAAGACACTTTCAATTTAAGGCTTTAAACTGTCTTTGTGTCAAATAATTCTGTGTTGCGTGATTTTTTTTTGTTTATAATTGTTCATCTGATTTATTGTACATACAAATATATTTTTGTTGTTGTTTTGAAGCAATCAAAACAAGCTTTCTGTGTGAAGAAATATTTTTAACATGCATGGTGATCGTTTAAATTGGTTTTTGCTAACAACGATGGAAATCTAACAAAGCTGAAACACAAATTTTATTCTGCAAAGATTATTTATGGGCAAGGTTAAGGGAAATCACTATAAAAAAGTAAACATTCAAATTTGCCTAATGATTTCAGATTTGATTAGGTGTGTTAGAAAAAGGCAAATATTCTTATCTCAAACTTGTGACTAAAATTTAGGTGCATTTACATATACCAAGCACATTGTTGGTGTGTGTGTGCTCATTTATATTATTAGTTTGCTCTGTGGTGTTTTTACTTTGTTCCTTTGTTCAAATTCTCATTGAATTGAATGCATGCTTGATTCCTTTTGTTTTCTTGCTGGATTTTCGTGGGGATCAGTCATGAGCCTGAAGAGATTTATGAAGAAGATTACTATTCTGTGGTCGTACAAACAGAGGAAGATATTTACCAAGATCTTTGCTATATTGATCGTCAAACCAAACAAGTATTGACATTCCACGACATAATATAATTACATTTCAAAAATGATGTTTAAAAACTGCCTACTACTTTTCCTATCAGTTATTATTAATTCGTATTAATGTAAATAACAGTATAGTATGCTTAGATTGCAAAAAAACTTAGAACGCAGTATTACTTTTAATAGTACGCGGGTCTGCAATAATACGCGAGTTTTCAGGTGTATGCGGGCCTCACATTCCTATGCTTGGGTAGTACACGGGCGTATTATTGAAATTAATAGTCCAATTTCGGTAATTCGGTACCCGAATACGGTACACGAATCATACCTCTAACTGTATTCTCGTCGGTACATAAAGGTGCTTTGTTTTTAGTTCGTTGCATGCTTTTAGTTATTTTCTGTACAGGTATTGTATTTTAATTGTAACGCATCATTTTTAATATTGCATCGAATTTACATAATAGTAACTTGCTTCATAAATTTTTGTAATATGTTTTGAATTTGAACTATTTGAGCACTGCCGTTAAGTTTGAATTAGAATAATCATAAATACACGTAGTATAGGCTGTATGCACTACGTTGCCAACGTAGATAATGCATAAATGTAAAGCAAGTAAATATATGAATTAATTGAATATCTTACTTAAAAGCTTACTAGTAATTAATCGTAGCTATGGACTAAATATTATAACATATAATCCTCCCGGAGCTAACCACATCCTATTCCCGACCAAGGTATCGAAGGCAATGAAATAAATGGTTGTTTGTTTAACATGTGAATACTCTAGCCACCCGTCACACTAAGGGAAAAGCGAGACTACGTTAAAGGAGAATTACTGGAGACGGAAGGAAATTACATTGAGGCACTCAACATGTTGAAGAAGAAGTTTATGAAACCACTAGTGACTCTAATGAAAGAAGAGGATAGAAAGACAGTATTTTGTGGGATTAAAGTGAGTCATTTAGCAAGAAACTTGTGTGTACTTTATTTGAATTGATATTGTGTAAAACGTATCTTAAGAGTGAGCCTAACCAAATCTAAACATGAGGTATGTATACCATTCAGTTCCCTCTTGTTCCTCAATTCTGGATTGCCTTGTAAAGTCCGTGCCAATCCATTAAAGCCTAAGTCAAGTTAACCCTTTGTTTACTTTCCTTCTGCTCGAAACATGCGGCACATACTACAAAGACATACAATATAAAGTAGATGATACACACTTCACTCGAAACTCAACTCTGTCCAATTCAGCTGAGCGCAATTTAGCTTACGACATAGTCAGCCTAATGATGTCAAATATGCAATTCGGTGATAATTTTAATATTTCATTGATCCCTGGTGTCCTTTGTGTTTCAGGAATTGAGTGAGATTCACACGGGATTCCTGAGTGATCTAAATCGAGTTTTGACAGCCCCTGCTGTATCGTCGTCCACAGCCGGGTATGCCTACGGAGCACCGCCCAGTAAAAGTTTAGGAGATTGTTTTGTCCATTGGAAGGAGAAGTTCATCATTTATGGTGATTATTGCGCTAACTTGACGAGAGCACAGAATCTGGTGGAAGAACTTTCTGCCAAGAGTGACGCTTTGAATCAAGAAATCGCTGTAAGATATTGGGTTTCCGTCTCTGTTTCTATAGCGTTGTTCTCAGAATTTCTGAGTTTCCACAGGTGCACTTGTAGATCTTGTCGCACGCTGTAGCTGGATGAAGTTGTTGTAGTCCTAGGTCGTAGAATTACATTAGTTTTAGCCTATTAATACGTACAATTTAATTTAATTTCCCGAGTCCTTTGAGATTGAGCGATCCTTTGACTTTTCCCTTTTCCTGGCGATATCATATCATTCTCAGTAGTAAATGTTCAAGTGCCTAAGTACTTGAAATGTACATAAGATGAGACGATGAGAATGTCCGAATGTCGTACATAATCGAAATCGGAGTTGGATGTGAAATTTCCAAGGTAAATACTCGACCCAATATATCATATTAATGGAACTTTATTACATTCTTTCTTCTTTCCAGAAATGTGAAAAGGAAGCCAATGGGGGTCGATTTAAACTTCGTGATTTACTCTCCGTTCCAATGCAGAGAATACTCAAGTATCACTTACTACTTCAAAAACTTTTAGATGAAACGTCGTGGGTAAGTGTTTGAATTCCACTCATCCACTCTCACCCTAAATCCTGAGCACACAAAATGAAAATCCTTCAAGTGGTTTTCATCTCCACCTTTCCCTCAATTTCCCCGAAACACTCAAATCTCAAATGCATTAGTATTTATTAGCAATATCGCCATTTGCCATTTTTCCAGGAAACACATGGTTATGACGAGTTCAAGTCAATCGAAAAAGCTCGCGATGCCATGTTTGATGTTGCAGATTTCACGAATGAAGTCAAACGGGATAGTGAGACGCTCACCATCATTCGTCAAATTGAAGTAATTAAATACATAACTTTTCCTAGGCTGAGATTTCTACGAATTCCATCTACTTTCACGTCCCACTTCTCACTCTTAGTTTCTAAGGATTCTCTGATCAAATTTCAAAAGTCAAGCCAAGGTTACATTTACCACCGATTCCAGGAAATATTGATCCCTTTTGTCTTTTTAGGGAAGCATCTACGACTTAAAGATGCCACCGGAAATGGAGCTCAAAGACTATGGAAGATTGCAAAAGGACGGGGAACTTCGCATTCGTAGTCATGACGACAATCGTCTCAAGTCTCGTTACGTATTCGTCTTTGACAAAGTCATGTTAATGTGTAAAACTACCAGGGTATGATTCATCTCTTTTCTAGTATTTTCATTCATGCTTTAAGTAGTGCTCAGTGACCTCTGGTTGTTCATCTGTTAAAGGTCAATCTTAGGTAACACAAGCCGAACAATAGATAGGAAATCTTATATCGATACAATTCAACATTTAGCAAGTCCCCTAAATAACATACGCGTACAGGAGTAACGAAAGCTGCATAACAAGCTCCTCCTTCTAGTCTCTTTAAGTTGCCTATATCTATTTATTTTCTATTACATTCTTGCATAATTAATACTCACACATAATTAACCATTATACTGCTGCATATCTTGTAGCTGCTCCATCCGCTATAATATGTAGATGTCTTGCATACGTAATTTGATCAAACGATTCCTGCATTTTTAATTCTGCTTACTACTTACAAGTACTGGCTCAAATCTAGCGAAATATCCTTGGAAATCTAACCGAATATAAACTCATACCTACATGCGTAACACCTCGTTAAGTTCATCTCTCATTTCTTTTCTAGGTTATTGAAGTGGTTATTTTCCAGTCGTTTGAACCTCTTGAACTTTAACCAAAACTTTAACATTGAATGTAGTTATAATTTTTCTTCATTTGTTTTTGTTTTTTCTCTCTCTCAGTAGCATAGTAATTAATTCTTTTTATATTAAATTTGGGTAGAAACTGTAGACCCTTCATGACAATATTCGCAGTACAAAGTGTATTGATTTATTTGTTTTCCTTCGCTCTGGTCTAGACACCACTTGTAGTCATTTCTTTCCTCATTGTTTATTGTTTTACTTGTTTGACTAACCGCCACTATTTATTATTTCATCAGGTGCTAAGTGTAAACTACAACCAAACGCACACAGTTGTAGTATACGAGAGACTATAAGAATATAAATATTTATGTATACATCGGTAAGCTATTACTACTGTGCAGCATTTTATTATACAGCATAATATATAAGTTCATTGGCTCAAACCCAACCACATATATCCCGTATCAAAAATTAGAATAATCACGTCTGTCCGCGAAGGGAACTAATAACAGTCAATTAGGAATTAAATAATTATTGATTGAGCCATTTGAAACCAGGAAGTACATATAGAAAGGGCCATACAATAACAAAGACTGCCTATGGTGGTCACACATAATTACTGTACATTATTAGCGTCCTAACTCGTAGTTAGTATTAGCATTAAAATATTAGCTATAATTGCAGAAGTCAACTCGCTCTTAGGAATCAACTCTATACGTCTACACTCTGACTTCGTCGATTTCGCATTATATGTACTAGTAATGTGTAGGTACTTACTCTCCTTTACGTAGATAGAGGTTCACGAATAAGGAAGCGGTAGACTTACTTGTATTTTATTACATCGGCATTGCATTGTAGTACTAGAAAGGAATGTAGTACAGATCCAATAGCAAAAGTAGCTAACTATTTAATACCTACATTACGCTCCCTGGTCATATTAATAGACTCATTCATTTAAGTGATAAATGACCCACTCCATCTTACTTACGCGTTCCCATTCGTAGCATTGTCGATGAGATTTTCGTCTGCATAATTATAATGACTACACGTAGGTACCCAGAGTAGACATTTATATATAGAACGACAAAACTAAAATTAATTGTATAGGTAGCTTACATGATAGTGGTATAACTAACAACAAATTTCACCAATTTATCTAGTGAATACTATATATATATATATGATAAATATACATATGACTTTACATAAGTAGGTAATATTATTGCTAATTAATGGGGTTAATTGGATGCTGCTAATTAGAAACTTGTGCTTCTGGGTTGAAATGGAAATTTGTATTTGATTATTTGCATGTCTGCCTGTGCTAACTTGCTACAAAAACAAAACAAATATACAACGCACAGATGATGGACAAATTATTGCGGGTAATTTTTCATTCTCCTGTATTTTTATATTCACGTACCTACATTGAAGCTTCTCACAATTAGAATTTATACATAAGCTATCTCGCAATTCTTACCACTGCACTATCCTCTACTGATAATTACTGTGTTATGGTGAAGGTGTAATTTCTTGAAACTCATGGTATTAATTAGAAATACAGCTATGCTATGGATATTTCTGGCATCAGTAATGTCATCACGTAATGTAAGCTTCGGCAAAAAATTCGATTTGAATTCCGAATTCCCCTTGTAAAACCTCTCTTGTGTAAATATTTACATGTGTAATACCATATTATCCCATAGTTTTTGCACATGCATTGCGTACGTTCCTACCCCTTTAAGATTCTGATTGCTTTTCGAGTAGAAGTCTCATTTTGAAGATACGCAATTAAATTAAATGAACAGTAAGTATACAGTTCCTTAGGTGTAGGTGAACAACAACTTACCGCTGACATTGCATTACAATTCATTACATAACTAAATGGAAAGCTCTTGGAAATTGTTTTTAATTGTGTATTCGAAGTTCCGGATGTAACGGAAATGTATGTAATTACAAGTGCAACCGAAAGACCCAGATGATAAATAATCATGAACACAAATATACGCAGACAGATAAACTAGTTCACTCCCAATATCTGAGTTCTGGGAAAGACAGAGAGAACTAATACTGTAGACTGTAGATATAATACTGTTATCGTGTTCCGAGGAAAGATGGAAAAATACTTTGTTTCTTAATTCTT
>JAAXYX010004418.1:0-12406 GCA_036851915.1 Ptenothrix huangshanensis
GCACGATTTCCCGACCAAACCAAAACCAAATGCAATCCTTTGCTAATAAATAATAGTTGAGAGAACATTGAATGAGACTTGTATGCGGAGCACTGAGCAGTTGTAGTCCTCAGCTCTGAGCAGATTGTCAATTGCTCTCATCTTTGATGAGTAAAATGCGGTAGACGAAGAATGGCTAGTCAGAATTATTGTCGTGGCCTCTTCAAGTCTCTGTGAGAAAATTAATGAAATGAAGTGGCTATGGTTATGTATACATTCCACATTCGAAAGCAACTGCCACACATTACCAGTCACACTGTACTATGTACCTACTAATACAGCATTAACATTGTCATTAGGATTCAGCTTCAGTCTCAGCACTTGCATTGGTATTAGCATTAAAGCATTAGCATTAGAATCAGCATTCGTATTAGCATTAGTATTAGCATCAGTATTAGTATTAGTATTAGTATTAGTATTAGCAGTACCATCCCCTGACTTTATATCAAGCTCGGGAAAATCTAGCAAAGCAAATGACAAGAAGATCGGAATGAATTTATACTTTCTTTAATCCACACTGCTCCTTCATAATATTGATTCCCCTTCCTCTTAAAAGTATATAAGACTATTTATGGAAACAATAATCAAGCATTATTATTTCTGCAACTCATGATTTCCTCCATTGTCACCACCACCGAGCGTATTTTACTCGTTGTGTTGTGCTTTTACATTTAATTTCAGAGCTCCACCTCAATGCTCTTACAGTAAATAAATAAATAATAAAGTACAATCAGCAAATAAGAAATATTCATACGGAGCTTATGGAGGTAGTAAAAAATATTTACAGCGTTCGACTATTCCTACATATTCCATCCGAATCTTCTTGTATGGACACGTATTGCAACGATCGACAACTTACTGCTGATAGGAAAACTGAGGGTACTATGGAGTACAATGCAAAAATTATTGAAAAGAAAAGACAAGCCTTGCACCGCTTATATGTACAGTATGAACTTTTGAGATAGGAAAACTGAGTGTACTATGGAGTACAATGCAAAAATTATTGAAAAGAAAAGACAAGCCTTGCACCGCTTATATGTACAGTATAAACTTTTGTCAGGATAAAATGAGGAAATACTGTAAATAATAGAAATACACGGGCAAAATACAAACCTTTGTATGCACATTCATATATGTACCTACGTAGGTAGGTACCTACATGGGTACTTTGTTCTGCTTATTGCCTATGTGAAAGAAGCCAAGCCAAAGCCCAAGCCAAAGCCAAATTCAACAATCACCTTTTCATAATGCAATCCACCGAACCAATTCTCTTCTCAGGTTTGCAATAAAAATATGAAATTCCTTTCACAAATAGTAATTTTTCGTCGGACAAAACGATTTTATCTTTAATCTAGCTGGCACTTACTATACCCCTAAAGGTAGTCATATAGTTATAGTCATAGCAGGTACCTACATAATATAGTAAAGTGCTTTAGTCTGTACATTAAGTATAAGTGGTTTGAATGAGAAAGGAATGCACTTGTGCCCTTTCTTTCCTACAGCACAGTAGAAGCAATGCAATGCACCGCAATGCAATGCAATATGCGATGCCATGTAAACCAAAGCAGCATGGTATGGTATGGTATGGCTTGGTATGGTTTGGTATGGCCTGGGCATGGGGAATTGAAGCAGGTGAGTTGGAGAAGAATGAGGAAAAATCGAAGAAACTATTTTCCCATGGATTCCACAACATGAAAATAAATGTACTTCTTGAACCACAAACTACAAGATATGAACTTTATGGGAGTTTATTAAAATTCATTTTACCTCGTAGTGTACTGCTGCCCCAAGTAAGTGTAAGTGCAAGCTGTACTTGTACAGTTACCACTACCACTTTATTCTTACACTGTCACTTCCACTTGCCGCATACTCGAATTCAAATCTGTAGAGTCACACACATGGCATTTTCATTTTACCCTGCGAACTGTGAGTACGTATGTGTATGTAGGTAGGTAGGTATCTGCCGTGGTCTGGTCCTAGTCATAGTCCTTGTGGACGCAATGGAGAGTAAGCTAAGGACATAGACGTAGGTGAGTGCCTCTATGACCCTTATGGATGGGAAAGAAAGAAAGAATGGTAATAAATAGTAATGTATAATATAGCATCATAATAATAGCAGGACTCAATTAATATATTCTCCGGAGTTCCATGCTCATCATGTACATACTAATACTGTAGTGGTAGTGGGGTATGTCTTTATTATAATTATAGTTATATGAAGGTAGAGATGGCAATGCAATCCAATGCAATGCAATCCAATGAAATGTAAAATGTAATGGTAAGACACGGAAAATGACAGAAAGCAATAATAGTTGTGTTCTCATGAACCAAGTGACTAGAGAAAACGACGTTTAATTCCTCTCACGATACACTATACTACAGAAGATAGCAAAGTGTACATGGGATACATGGAAGGCATGGAATGATGATCAAGTGTGCGTTGGCTTGGTTTGGCTTGGCTTGGCTTGGCTTTGATTAGGCTCGTACTTGTAAATCTGTCATGTCCGTATTTCTCCGGTCTAGGTCCATATGCACAATGTAAAATGATGAATCCCAATAGAGTTGAGATAATAAAGCCAAAAAGCTAAGAGGAGGATTTAAGAGCTTGAGTGTGAGAATGAATGAGTTCGCATGCATAGCCAAGTAGTAATGTAGTAAGGAAGAGAGGAAGAGGGAGAGACACGACGGACGATAGAGATGAGCAGAAAAAGAAAGATCCTATAGGGAGATTATAGGGAGAAAAAAGGTAAATAGTGGAAATTCAAGTACCGGCACAGATGAAATGTGACCACCTAAAGAGTTGACCAAGTGTTGCAAAGAATGAGGGTCATTTCGAGGGTCACCTGTACAAAAGACACTCTCGTTGCATAACTTCGTGTCCTCTTCTTCCAATTCTTCTTCTTCTTCCTCGCCTTCTCCTTTTTCTTCATCTTCTCCTTCTCCTTTTCTGCATCATATCATATCATAGCATGCCTATGCTATGATATGATGCTATGCGGTCGGCTTGCGGTTGTGACTGTAGTTGTCGTTGTCGTTGCCTTTGCCGTGTCAATTGCCGTTCCCGTCCGTACTTCCTTCCCATTCCCATTCCCATTCCCATATACTGATACCTCTTTGATTCTACTACGTCGGAGTACACTCCAAACACGCGCACATACACACGAAATTATAAAGCTTATTATTCTTATTACTATTACTCTCATTATTATTATTATTTCCATGAATTGCACACAGTATAAGGGTACATGTGTTATGATTATGGTTATGTTATGACTATGACTATGACTATGGCGTTATGACCATGGTTAGGCAGACGACTAATAGTAATAGTAATAGTAATAGTAATAATAATAATAATGGGAAAAGTAATAATAGTATAATGGTATTATGTGTAATGTCTTTTCAAGTTTTATAGAGCATAGAAAAGTCGACTGTGCATAGTTAATACATATGTACCTACGTATGCATTCGTTTTGCCATTGTGATCATTATCATGTAAATTATGAATTCTTTCATTACTTAAAAGTACATAGTGGGACAAAAGGAATTCTATCTGTTGAAAAAATTTCATAGAATTTCATTGTAAGTCAAGATAGCAGTGAATGCTATGTATTGCATTGCTTTTATCCAGGCCACAATCGACAATGGACTAGTACTACAATATGCTACAAATGTAGCCTTGTGTAAGATATATTACATTTATTTCTAGTTATTATTCACTACAATGGACGGTGATGCTATGAACCGAAACAGAATGCAAGGTAGATTCTTGTATAGATCTGAGACAAGACGGAGAGAGAACAGAGTGAGTGAGTGAGTGAGTGAGTGATAGTAAGAGAGAGAGAGAGAGAAAAGTATTTAGTATTTCAATTTACGAGGCAGTTCAATTCTAATATGAAATGATTACTTGATTCTCAGATCTTTTTATACACTATCAGAATTGCTTTTATCGAGTTTGTTGGTGTCACGGAAATTGATAAGATTTTTTCTTCTCTTCACAAAGGTATTTCAAGTCGAACGTGGACAGTTTCCATTATTCATTCTTCTATCGGTAATCAATTATTCATATTGCAATGCAATATATACTATGTTAAGCTATGCTATTCAGTATAAATAATACAGTGCAGTGCAGTGTTATGAGATGAAATGAAACGAATGCGAGTGCTTCATATATTCAAATTCAAATATTTGAAGGAGAAGAGAAACTATGCTTTGGCTCTGGGACTGCTTTGACTGTGATACTGTGAGCAAGCTTATATAATATTTCCTTTTCTTTTTCTTCCCTTTAAGGTTACCATCGCCATACCATGGTATCGTATTCGTATCGTGCCGTAGATCGTAGACACCACACACATGTAGAGACACGCGCGCCACTCAGATTGTCAGATACATTTGAAGCCTTCACTGTAGGTTTTTGGAGGGCGGACACGACGCATTCGCCTTTTATGTTCTAAGAAAAAATACTAACAAAACTTCCTTTCATGCGATACTGCATTGGTGTTCTCCGAACCAATGTGCGCATTGTTTTTCTGACCATAAATTGCAGTTGGCAGATAAGAATGTACGAATTTCCTCAGAAACCAATCCTCCATTCTCAACCGTAACGAGGAGCATCCACCAATTCGGTTTGTGCCTTCCCAGGCCAGGCAAAGCTAGTAGACCGGCAATGCCCGATAGAACAACTATAATAAGATTCAAGATAGACGTAAGTATAGTTATAGCTTACGCTTACAGCTATACTAAGAGCAACAGCAACGGATTGTTTATAGTAAATAATTAGGCGCATATATGTAAAATACATAGGTAGGTAGGTACAGAAGAATTGAAGAAATTATGGCTGTGATGAATGAGCGTTTGAAGTAAGCCTGATGCTGATGCTAGTGCTGAAGGGGAAATACCTATCTATTTTAATATAAGGACATGGCTAGTGGTTAGAGACTGTACCGGGTTGTTGTTATGTTTGTGTTTTGTGATAGTGAACCCATAAATTGGTCTCATGTTCTGCCTACAGATAGTTCTGTTCTGATGGATGGCAGACATTACGAACCGGGATGATACAAAAGATCTCATTTAGTGCCCAAGTTATTTATTTTGATGACGCTTTCAAAAAATTACAGAATCGGAAATGCCTGAATAAATATTAAAGTGTGTAAATACACAGAAGATGAAGTATCTCGTAGATTTTGGCAGGGATGCAAGCTGCTGGGTTGGGAGTTGGGAAGGCAAAGCAAAGGAAGGCAAGGCAAGGCAAGGCAATAGAAGGCAGGTGTGTTGTTATGCCATGCTATGTTCTATATGTACCTACATGCCTACGTGTTCCGTTCCGTTTCGAGTCTGCCGACTTGGTTTGGTTGTGCTTGATGATTGCATCCGGAATGTTTCTTTTGGCACTCGTAAGAGAAGCGAAGCGTGGACAGATTATGACAAATTTTTCAAGAGCATCACCATTAGCCTCAATGGATTTAGATGCGAGCAAAAAGAAGCTGAAACTCTTTTATCGCAACATTCTCTCCTACTCTGTCAGCCGTAAGTAATACAATAAATAACTTTTATTTATTTATTCTCCATTTTCATTGTATGTGTCTAGCTCGTTGTCGTTGTCGTTGTCGTTTTCGTTCTCCTTCTGTTGTCGTTGTCATATTTGTGGGATGGGAGTGCTCTCTTACTTTTGGTTTTAGTTCCGATGAAACTTGCGACCAGCACATACCTACCTACATGTGTAGTAAAAGAGTATGTAATACTAATACTAATAGTGTAATACACAGGACTCAGGACAGTCATGGAGGACCCTATTGGCTGTCCCATTCTAATGTGTCACCATTTTTTTTACATTTTTACTTTTCTAATTTTGCCATTGTCGTATAGAGTAGAGCCCATTGTCGGATGTATGTCGGGGTTTTATCTAGAGCTTTGTACATACCACAATAAATAAATATTCTTCCATAAATACATCTCTTTCTATTTTCTACATCCCAGATCTTCATACAAATATACCTATATAGAATGTGGCTACAACAGCCTAAGGCTATTAAAGGTGGGATATTAATGCAATGATAGTCAAAGGTTCTGTAAAATACAGGAGGTCATACTTTTTTAAAAGTATTGATATTTTTTGTATTTACAACATAAAACCCAATTTATCGTAAAATACGTCCTTTGTGTTGCAATGCGTTCGTCAATAAATACAAATGCTTGCTAGAACTAATAAGCAAATACCGTTTTGGATTTCATTACAGGGAGAGAAATTGAATCCCACGAGTAAAGTACAGTTTTTAAATTCGTTTTATGATTTAAAACGTTAATTTTTTATGAACGGTAGTCCGTAATAGGTTGAAAGTATTTTTATAAAAGGTTCTTTTACTTAAAATAATAATAATTTGATTCGAAAGAAAGGGAAAAAGTATTTTGTACGCAACTTTATTACTGACATTACTNAAGTACAGTTTTTAAATTCGTTTTATGATTTAAAACGTTAATTTTTTATGAACGGTAGTCCGTAATAGGTTGAAAGTATTTTTATAAAAGGTTCTTTTACTTAAAATAATAATAATTTGATTCGAAAGAAAGGGAAAAAGTATTTTGTACGCAACTTTATTACTGACATTACTTACATTTTTGTAACAGAAGAAGATCGGTATTAAATTAATGCTATTGTTAAATAGTACACTCTTATTTACTCTGATATACTTGTGGTACGACGTGAAGACGTCGACGTCAAAAACTATGAGATTCTCCAATTAAGATTTCCGCCTTTTTGTTAACCTCTAACACAGAAGTCCACGGTGGACTGTCCACCTCTAATCAGTTGAGTCGGAAGGGCGCGTAGCTGAAGATAATTTGAAACCGTTTCGGCGAGCAAGTCCCCTCATTCCTCATAATTATTTATACAGAATACATGCATGATTGATAATAAAGAAGCAAAAAAATCTCTACTTTGATATACTTGTGGTACGACGTGAAGACGTCGACGTCAAAAACTATGAGATTCTCCAATTAAGATTTCCGCCTTTTTGTTAACCTCTAATCAGTTGAGTCGGAAAGGCGCGTAACTGAAGATAATTTGAAACCGTTTCGGCGAGCAAGTCCCCTCATTCCTCATAATTATTTATACAGAATACATGCATGATTGATAATCAAGAAGCAAAAAAATCTCTCAGGTGTTGCGATCACAGCGGTAACCACAACCACCACCTCTGTGAAAATACATTTCCAAATATAAGTACATAGCATACAAAAAGGTGATTTTTTGCCAGTTGATATAATTATATAACTGCGTACATTTTTAATATTATAAATTGCTCTTGCTCATACCCTCTAGCTAAAATTTCTCAAGTGTTGAAAGATTTTCGGATCCTTCTCTTCTCCCTTCATCGACTACTTATAAAACACTTGATTCGGAATTGGGAATTTGAATTCCCAGGAAAAAACTGTTGTGAGGACTTGTTCATTTCAGATTTCAGAGCTTTCAGACTTGAGAGATTCTCAGAGCTCAATCATCATTTGGGAAAATATTTTGTATGCAGCTCAATTCTCAGCTCTCAGCGTCAAGTGCACTCGAATTCTCAATGTGTCGACATCGACATCGACATCGTCAACGACAACGACAACGAAAACGACAGCAACATCGACAATGTAAATTAGTTCAAAACGGTAGGTAACAGCTATGACTTTACTCTTACCAATTTTTTGTAGGCAGATATAGAAATAGTATGAGCAGAAGAAAAATTGCATCGGATCCATCATTAGTCAATTCATGCTCACGTCATGTCTACAATTAATTATTTATACGCGACTCCTGTTCGAATCATTCTTTTTTAAATTGACAATATATACATATGAGTGGGAGAATTAAATGTGCTATAGTTATAGTCATAGTCATAGTCATAGTTGAGAGAAAAACTAACTAAAATAACAAGCCAGGGCACAGGTAATAATACACAGGTATGTACTTCCGACTGTAACTCGCTAATAATCAGAACTTCCAGTGATAAAACTAAAGCAAAGATAACGCCAAGAACAATGACAGTGAGTTCCTATTGTAGCGATTGGTGTTGAACTCTGTAACTATTATTTAATTAAAATGTACCACATGAGAAGGTAAAATGCAATAAATCCCGCATCAAACTTACACTCTACCGGGGGAGCGTAACAAGATGACAGTGTATAGTATGAATTCATTAGTTTTTAATATGAATTATATTATTAGTCCGGGATACTTACTTCATTATAGTACAATGCAACCCGAACCAGAACCAGAACCTGATCCAGGTACAGATGAAGATACCTTTCCAGTTAAAATGCTCAAACTGAAAAGACCGAAGGCTGTTCTTACGCAGAGGTAGGTATCTTACCTTCGAGTCAGTTACCTACTATATACATATATCAAAAATTATGTACCTATATCGTTTCGTATTGTATGGGTACGATCTGTTGGACCAGAAGGCGTGTCTCTTCTTTTCAATAGATTATAGAAGTTCGTCAGAGCCAGAACCAGAGCCAGAACTTATGTCTGGCTAAAGCTGTGCGGAGGTGGAGGTAGATGTGGATGTGGAAGAGGGCAAAAGTCAAATAATGATGATCGGGGCATAATAGGAAGATAAGGCGGGAGAAAGACTGCATTGGATATGGGATACAAAGGATGTGGGAAATCTGGAGACAGAGCCGCCTATTGTTTTCATTCGTTTCTTCATTCAACTTCACATCAGCCAACCAGTCAACCAAAGTTAACTTTGTTCTTCCCATCATCAACTGTCTCGCAAGATCCATCTAAATACACTTCTTCTTTTTCCCTAATACATTTTATCATCTCGCATCCAATCCTTCATTACATCATTTTCTTCTTCAGACCAGAGAACCATAGCACCAGGACCATAGAACCAAACAATTCTTCAAAAGCGTCTACGATTTTCTCATTTTTCCCTGTCTCTCATTATTCTTCAATAGGATGATGGGATCAGATCAGTCTGTCATAAAAACAAATTCATTGAATCCCTTACTCTTATTTCCTATTCTTGGAGAATGGGACCACGACTATATATATATAGCTAGAACTAGGCAATACATTACTTGGACTATATAGGAATACAAAGTAAGTAGTAATTGGTTCAACTCCCTCCCTTGCAAATCTTAACTGCCCTTTCATTATTCAACTTCCTAAGAAAGTAAGAGTAAGGTGCCTAAGAAGCGACTTTCCTAATTAAAGCTTCCATTTTCCAATAATTTGGCCGCTGTCGCAAATATTTTGGAACTTCCTACTGCAATTATTAGAGCTGTTTTGTATACCTACCAGCTCATTTACAGTCATGTACGATTTACCTACACATGTATAAAGGTCAAAGGTCAAATTAACTCAATATGAAGGTAGGTAGTATGAATGGACACAGTTATACGGATAGAAATAGTAAATGTTTGAAAAACAAGAATATGTATGAGTTTGTCAAAAATAGCAATGCCGATAGTGATAATGAAATGACAAAGCTCATTTCTTTCTCACGATTCTCTCATAGTTTGATGGATTGGATTAAAATAATGTAGAATCGACATTGGTTTCCAGATATTGGCACTAGTTTTACAATATAAACTTTTCAAATAAGTAAATGACTAAAAGTGCTTATACTATTATGGGGATGACAACGACAACGCGAACGAGGACTTTGAACATCGAATATGAAGTAAAGCTTGATTCCGCTCGGGTCGTCCCGGTCTTGGTCCTGGTCCTGGCCTTAGTCTTGGTTTGAGAATATACCTATGCATAATGTATGGTTTATTAGCAAAAGACGTAGGATGTAGACTGTAGGCCGTAGACAGTTGAGGGTGTGTGGAAGGTTCAAGCATAAGTTCAAACGCATTGGGCATATAGGTTTGCTTGTACATATATCGAAAAAGGGAAGCAAAGAGCAGAGGCCATTCTTCATTTCGTACATTTGGGTATTGTCATGCGAGCACAAAGAAACTCTACTGGGGAGAAACTAGGAAAATAAGGAAAATCTATTTCTATTCACTCATTCATTTTCGTATGGATTCTTCTGTCTCCTGAACTGCATATACAAGTGATACTCATGTAGGGACTCACACTTACATATTCTGACGGCGGTCATATAGGTATAAGTATATTCATGTCAATTTAATAGTACAGTAGAAGCTCACTCAAAGTACAAATACGCGAAAAAATCTAATGCTGTCCTATTTGGATATTTGGGTATTTGAGGATTCCAGTATTTCAGTATTTCAGTCTTACGATCAGTAAATTCAAGAAGTATCTATCAGCTCTAAGTGTACAAGTACAATAATTGCATCCATGCCTTCCCGACGTCATAACAAAATGAAGCGCCTCGTACCAAAGCACACTTTTAACACACCCATCCGTAACCCTGCAACCTGCAATGTTATGTAACAGGCTGGATGAAGCGAGAGTGGAAAATGGGGTATGAGTTACATAATAAGAGAAAGGCAAAAGCAGAGGAACCAGTGATGTCCAGGTCCAGTAGTCCGTAGTTAGGGAATTAAAGAGAAAAACAGTTTATTCTTGGTTTTTCGTGAGATGTAGAATCTTGTTAGTCTTCTCCTCTACCATGATTCTCATTCTCAGATTCTCATCTTCATCACGGTTCATATATAGGCTATATCTCTGATTGCAGTTCTTCTACGCGTGGACTATTTACAGATTCTTCTGTAGCTGGAGAATAGAGCAGACCCAGCAAAAGAGATGAGAGTGAAATGAAAGGGAAAAGAGAGAAAACTAAGAGAGAGAGAGAGAGAGAGAGAGAGAGAAGAATCCGACGAACCAAACTGTGAACTGAAAACTTTGCTGTATTTCAGCCACCATCACTAAAAACTTATTTGAATGGGAAATTCGCTCTCGTATCAAAATCAAACAAATGAATGAGAGCCAGTCAAAGCAACAGCAAAAGCAAGGAAAGGCAATGCAATGCAAGGCAAGGCAAAGCAAAAAGAGATCTTTTCTCTTCTGTTCCCTCCTCCTTCGTCTTCTTCTGCTCCTTCTTTCTCTCCTTGTTATATTCTCCTTAAGTATTTTGTGCCTGGTTTCCATATGGAAAACTGCAAATAATCTAAGAGTTTCTTTTCTTCTCACCAAACTAAAACTAAACTCAACTTCCCCTTTGGAGAGTTTCAATTGGAAGAATAGACCAAATACAAGGAGACTATGTACTTATTATATATTTTATCCTTTATGCTACTTTTACTCTTATCTTCTTTCTTCTTCTGGAGTTGAGTTCAGTTGAGTTCCACACAGCACAGAACAGAACAGAACAGCTCAGCATCCAGCAGCCAGATCCAGTATCCCAGCGTAATAATATTATCCAAACGAAAAACGAATATAGGTAATATATCCTCCAAATATCTCTGTTCCACTCAGCATTGTGAGTAAGACTATAGATATGAGATCCTGCCTCTGAACTCAACTTTGTAGTAAACTAAACTCACAGAGCGGGAAGAGAGAGAGAGAGGCTTAGCGCTCGCCACTTCTTCAGATTCTTCTCTTTCGTCTTTCTCCCTGTTGTCGCTCAACCCATAATTTATTATTCTTCCACCCTTTATTTGAATTCAATTTAGTTTCTTTCCTCATTGTGTCACCTTCTCTAAATTATTGCATCAAGTTAGCTCACAAGTCTTTCTCTGGACAGCAACTGTGAATGTCTTTGGGGTGGTAAGAACAACAAATAGTTTATGCTACATCTATGCTTCCCAGCCAGCCAGCCAGTAGTTTGCCTAGCAGCAGAAGATTTCTTGAAATAGGAACAATGTGAGATATAGTGATTGTGATTGTGATATTGTAGCCCACAACCACCTACCCATATACTAGCACACAATAATTAAAATTCTCAGTCTCTAAGGCAGAAAGGGACGGATGTCTTTATCTTTTACGCATATGTACAAAATGGACAGATGTAGGCGGATGTAGGTAAGTACACTCTAACAACAAAACGCATCTAAAGCATAATTTAAGTGCAGAAAAGTGAATGATATTTTATTTTATTCGAAACGCATCTCAGGGATACTATATTAACATGAAAAAATGCTTCTGAAACTCATAAACACATGTAAAGGTTTGAGATACGTTTTGGATGCATCCATTCTTATCCTTCTTTTTTCAGTGTACCTACATAAGCATATTTTTGGTATTGGGATTTAATTCTACAGTTACTGACGATCTTATAAAGTACCAACGCGATTCGTGCCCTGACCATTTGTCCCCTTCCCGCTCGTGCAGTACCAATTCGTGCCCTGGCTTCATTCGTGCGCTCACTTCTCGTCCCCATAGAGCTTTCAAGTTTTGTTTAATATTTTTATAGTAGTAATATTGTCGGTTAAGAGGCAAAATGACACAAATCCAAAAAATGCTGGA
>JAAXYX010004419.1:0-12406 GCA_036851915.1 Ptenothrix huangshanensis
GCATTGTATTTCATCCTTTGCGTTTTGAAATTTTGAATAATATCTGATCTAAATACTGTTGACTCTTGGGCAAAAATAGGAAATGGAAAGAGGACAACGCCAACACACACATGCAGTTTTGCTACATTTGGTTTGCTCTGCTTTGAAATCATTGCAATGCAAGATTGTCGACGATCTCGATTTCGATGCACGATGCAACACAGATACTTTGTCTACGAACTACGAACATCCTGTGCTCCAAAAAAGTCAAACATCAACGTAAAAGTACAATTACAATTACAACTGCACTTGTGACTTATGCCAAGTTGAACACTATAATTTATTATAATTTGTGGTTCGAGTTCTGGTTCTCGTAGTTTGTGTTTATGTTTTTGGCGTTGGTCTTGTAGAGTCGAATCAACCCGCCACCCACGCGCTTATGTTGTTATACTGAGTGCCAGTGCAACAAACTCCTACAAGGACTGACAGAAGAGAGTGCATTAGTATTAGAATGAACATGGACAGATTAACATTAGTGATCATAACAATGCAATCGACTTTACATATTTTTGACATTGTAGGTCGTGATTGTGACTCTGACTGAATTTAACCCCATGTAGGTAGTGGTGGTGGTGGATAGTAGGTGGATGTGGATAATAATTACCTACTTTTTTCTCTATTCAAAAGGGCCCAGTGTGAGGCAATGAAAATGAAATGAAATTTACATTCTAACAATACGAGTTGAACGATGTGCGATGCGATCACTAACCTCCGTAACTGAATAAGTATTAAAGAGCTAAAGAGTAATAACACTGAAGCAACGTCCATAAATTACGATATGATTTACAGTTTTTGTTCTGAATTTTGGAACCATCGTCTTCGGAAATTAGGAGGAGTATTAAACGGTTAAGATTTTATACATGTCCGTAAGGAGACTTACACAAGTTACAATTAACTTTCAAAGCTCCCCGACCCCACAAAGCTAGTAGGTATATTTTTTGGGTAGATATCTACGTGGATAAACATTTTGCTCTATTCAAAGAATAGTAAATGCCAAATTTTTTTAACTCGATTCCAGAAGATACAGGTTTTGCGTGTTTTACAAAAATTACGTTTTGAAATTTTTGCAAGGCACAGACAGAAGATTTTGCTCCTTACAACTATTTGAAAGCAATAGTATTTTGCACCTCAAAATGTCTGTAGATTCTGACTTTTGCTCAGAACAATTATTATTAAACACTATAAACAATAGGTCGTTTTTAAAAGTGACTAAAATATCACTTGATTTTTTTTAAAAAAAGTTTCAAATAAAAGTGCTGAAAGTACGATTGTATTTTTCTTATAAATTTGTCCTTCGTAATTTATGCACGTTTAACTTTACCTACCTTTTTGTAAACTAAAATATCAAAAAGGTCAAGTAAGACATTAACAATTAACAATTGATGAAGTCAGATTTCGATGCTGATGATATGGGATGAACGATGATTAAGATACTGTAATATTAGGTTATCGATATACACCTGACTACCTATACTTATTATCTCCATGATTATCATCATCATTCTCATCAATCAACTTGAACGTACATAATATATTATAAACTTGCAGAACACTGTCATTGTATCTCTACTCTTGGTTCAACTTCAGCAGCATCAATATACCTACATACATACTTAGGGTTTTGAACTATAAATCTAAACGCCAACAAAGCGTCAACGTCAGCATCATTCTAGACCTGTTTACAGTTTGCTGTATATTCGTTTCTTCTGCCCAGGCAAANTACACCTGACTACCTATACTTATTATCTCCATGATTATCATCATCATTCTCATCAATCAACTTGAACGTACATAATATATTATAAACTTGCAGAACACTGTCATTGTATCTCTACTCTTGGTTCAACTTCAGCAGCATCAATATACCTACATACATACTTAGGGTTTTGAACTATAAATCTAAACGCCAACAAAGCGTCAACGTCAGCATCATTCTAGACCTGTTTACAGTTTGCTGTATATTCGTTTCTTCTGCCCAGGCAAAAAATATCAGTGCTTGTAGAGCACACCCTTTACTTTAATTTTAATGGTATTATTCATTTATGCACATTCAAATTCAGCGCATCTTGCAACACTCTATTTATGGGCAATAATATATTACTTTTATTGGATCAAGTCTAGCGTTGGAATTGGAATCTCCATTGCATATTTACTGTTTGTCTGGCTCTAAACTCAAGACTGCAGAGCAACTGTACTGTAATACTGCACGTATGGGCAAAATTTAATCATACCCGCTTAGAAAATCATTTACAAGTAAGATCGGTGGTCTTTTTTTACCGATTTTACTGCAAAAGTTTACTGTGAGGGTGTCGGTATACCGCATTCACTGTAATAGTGTACCCCCTAATGGTGTATCCCCCTTGTGTACCTATGTTATAACAAATCATTTACAAGTAAGATCGGTGGTCTTTTTTTTACCGATTTTACTGCAAAAGTTTACTGTGAGGGTGTCGGTATACCGCATTCACTGTAAT
Source organism: Ptenothrix huangshanensis (assembly GCA_036851915.1). Taxonomy (NCBI): domain Eukaryota; kingdom Metazoa; phylum Arthropoda; class Collembola; order Symphypleona; family Dicyrtomidae; genus Ptenothrix; species Ptenothrix huangshanensis. The sequence goes on from JAAXYX010004419.1 coordinate 2,514, forward strand.
AGTGTACCCCCTAATGGTGTATCCCCCTTGTGTACCTATGTTATAACATACGCTCTCCTTATAGTATACTCCCCCGTCGCTTATTTTTAATTCTAATATACCCGGCCATACTATAGCAGTGAATACGGTAGTTCGGAAAAGAGTTTTTTCAGATCCGTAAATACCGTATTCTCTGTAATAGTATATCCGCCCTCTTTGGCTTCAATGTCATTATGTAGTATACACTGCTTTGATAATATACCTACCCTACTATATACACATCGTCGGCGAAGAGGCAAAATGTCGCTTAGCCCTGTTGTTTATAATTTGGAACTGGATTTAAATGGATAGGCGACATTTCGCCTCTTCGCCAACGATATACCTATATTTTAAAATAGGTACCGTGTTAAGTCGAATAAGCGCCGGGTCGCGTATAAGCGCCGGGTGCAAATTAGCACCAGGGTAAAAAGCTCAAAGTTGTTATAAGTGCCGGGGCACGAATAAGTTCCAGGTCCGTATATGGGCTAATGTAAAATAAGGTATAAGCAATAATCTATTTTTACTATAAGCGCCGGGTGCAAATAAGTGCCGGTCTAAAAATTTAAAAAATGTAATAAGCTCCGGGCGCTTATTCGGCACAATACGGTATACATTATAATAATTTCAGTAAATACAGTAGGTAGAAACAACTCAGGTGAGTATTCAACGGCGGATGTTTGCTGGAATCGACCCTTTACAGCCAAATTCCGTGAACAATACTCAGAGTGGTTATCGCAGGAAAGCCGAGAAAAAATACGGTATGGTAACGATAAAGCACCTATTTTTGATCACGTTTGTAAATGGATAACGGTAGCATGGGACTGCATTCCTGAGGAACTCATAAATTGATAATTGACCCTTAAATACTGCGGAATATCAAACGCTTTGTATGGTACAGAGGATGATCTAATTGCCTGCTTTAAAGAGGGAATGCCTTGTGCGGCTGGAAGATCTCCATTAAAGGCCAGTCTGCTTGAAGGGCAGTTATAAAATGAGATCTTAGTGGTTGACACAGCGGAGATGTCGAAAAATACTTAAGGCGTGGAAAGTGATGATGATATTATCAACTCTTACCTAATTTTCCTTTTGTACTTGCAAACTCTACTTCAAAAATCGTTTAGTGTACCCTGCTCTAGTAAGGTACCATCCCCTTATTGTATACTCCCCCCAAGCGCTTAAATTTAGCTCTAATATACCCGGGTTTACTACTACAGAGAATACGTAAATATTCTTACACGTAAAATTTTGATTTGCCGATTTTTTATAAGTGCCTATAAAATCAGTAAAAATTTTATGATTTTGTCCGTAAACATCTTACGGCTATTTTCAAACTGTGTAGTAAATTGAATGTTACCATTACTATAATTATCTACTGTGTATTTTGCTTGATCGAAGTGTGTATGTTGAGGAATACCTCTGTAGCGTTGGTATTGGATTTTGATTAGAATTCGCAATTTTAAGCATAATCAATATTTTACGGTAGATTGTTAATGTTCCTCTAAGCCTGCCTACACCAATGTCCACTTGACCGATACCGATTCAAAGCAATGGACAGTTAGACAAATTGGCAATGTGTAAATAATGAAGATATATGTTGCCCAGAAGTACCTAATAATAATTACGTAAGGCTTGGAGGCGCATGAATTGAATTGCTTTTCTATGCTATGCTCCTGCTATACCACTACATGGTATATGGTATATTGTGCATAATGTACATTGTGAGTGATAGAGTGGAAGGAAGGCCATTGACAATCGGCGATTTATTAGCAGATTATTGCAAAATTTACAACAACGAGCAGATTTCTATCTCGGGCTCATACATCATATCACGTAACAATACAATAACAGCACAGTAACAATAGCAGCACAATAACCAGAACAAGAACAAAAACAACGCTACGTTGTAGACATAGACCACAATTTATGTAGGTAGGTATATTTATGATATGTAGAGATTATTAAGTTATTTAGCTTGGCTTAGCGTCACAGACACAGACATAGTCGTAGTCATGGTCATGTAAGTGTGTAGTATGTATAAGGATAAGCCCCACCAAACACGAAAAGCAAAAAAACAATAGTTTATAGTTATACACATAAAGAAATACGAAAGCAAAAGCATTTTTGAGTAAGCTATAGTAATATGATAGTTATGACTATAATGCGATGCGAAGCACCAGACTTGAATAAAATCCAAGAGAGTGAAATATTGAGAACAAGAAATCATTAAATCGTTAAATAATTCACGTTTGTTGGTGTGTAATTGAAAGAAAACGTGTCACACGTCTGTCTCTTGGTCTTGATCTACTCTCGGTTCTCTTCCAAGTTGTTTCCAACTGCAATAAAGTCAAAGTCCAATTCCAACTTTCGCTGTGATATTTGATATCATTATATTATCCCTATTAAGAGAGAATAATAGGTGTTTCCAAAAATTACTTAACTCGTATCAATCAAATTCAACTCCAAAGCCCAAAGATTATCGATAAATTATCATTAGGGAATTTTATATCTCCCGTCACTTCTTGAATTCTAGCGTGAATTAAGTTTCGATCAGAGTTGTCGATGCATTGAAGGCATAAAGGAATATTATGCGAAGGTTGGTGTTGGAAGTTGGTACTGGACTACAAACTTACGAATAGCCTTCGCGAATTAAGGATTGAAGTTTTAGAATCGTATATTGCTACTGTACTGTTTGATCCTGTCTTGTCCTGTCACAGAAGAATAATAAGATCGTAATGAATAGCTATATGGTTATTTTTATTAATTTAGCAAGCGTAATCTCGTCATTAATTTATTACAGGTGCATTAAATACTGGGTCTGAAGGTTAGAGTATTACTGATTATCAAGCAAAATTTGAATTATTAGTAGCTCTTGGAATGTAGCAATATTGCTGTTTTGTAATTCGATACTTTTTTGCTTCAAGGGTTTGGTTAATTATGTTATCCGTGTTCGTGTTGCTGTTGATGTTGCAGTATGCCGAGTAGCTAGCAGTTTTTTCTTTATCATTTGGGCAGGGCAGGGTTGGACGTTGGTCGCTGGACTTGTGACTATTTATTATTTATTTATTTAAGTATTTCTTTTATGAATGGATCCATTGATAGTCACATTTACATATGTAAATGGATTCGTTGGCAACAATTATAAAGCGATGCTGATGTTTAAAGTTTAATACTGTGCATAATGTAATGATAGTCATTATAGTTTAATGATATATGGATATTAAGGCGCTGCGTCTCTGGGTGTTTGCAAAGTGTCTCTAATAAGTAACTTTGTAATAAAAGAGGTAAGAAGTTGGGTCATGATCATGATCACGACTGTAATCGTAGATATGATCACGATGCGACTAATTGGCTCGATATTACAGGGTAATTATATTGCAAGATTGTATTACAGAATATGCATAATAATTAATTAGTTATACAGTAGTAGCTATCAGGATTCTTGTGTAAAATCAAATGTATACTAGGAGTGTGTAGTATGCACGTTACTTAACATTACTATATACGTGGAAGACCAGCCTAAAACGTAATATTTTCCATATTTCCAATCCTTTTTCTTTGGAAGACGAACGCGATGAAACACGTAGATTTTTGTTTACGAGGAAGTCTTTTACAATTATTTTTAAAAACAAGAAAAAATTAAAAATGAGCATGTCCTTATGCAGATTAACTTGAAATATTGGTTCCTTCCTATAGTCCCCGCTTTTCTTTTCGTCGTTTTTCAAAAACAAGCAAGTTCATTGTGAAGAACTGAAATTACCTAAGTATAGAAAAGTGTTTCACTTGATTGCCCAAACGTTGATGATGCAAATGTTATTTGGCAATGGATGAACACTGAACACAGTGGCAGTAGGATGGACTATACGTAGAGGGGTTTAGGGGATGCATAGAATTGCATGCGATTTAAATCCAGCGGTTTGGATAAGCAAACGCATAAAATAAAGTTGGCTAATTAGGAGTGTCTAGAAATGCAATATTTATTTTGCAGTATGAGGATAGCCGTTCTCGTTCCTTGTGTACCTTCACAGCTTTCCTTTTACTTACCTTTTTTCTGAGTTTGCGAAAAATATTATTATGTGTTTACATGATTAGCAAGTCAAAAGAAAATTCAAATCCAAGCCAAACCAATGCAAAAATGCAATGATGTCATTAGAATGTGAGGGTTGGTGTAATAGTGTTGTTTATGATTATTGCCTTCCTAGTAATGGTAATAATGAACATGTTAATGCTGTTGTCGTGTTTAAACTCTCATTGAACTTTTGGTGCAATATGTAATGTTATGTTATTTTACTTTTGGATTTTACCTCCTTTTAAACTGCGGAGTAAAAATAGCAATAATGTACGAGTGCATACACATAAGTACAATTTTTGTGGATGATAAATTGCTCCTCAAGATGCATTCTTTGTTTAAAATGTTTTTTGTCACTACTTAAAATACATATCCAGGTTTGTATGTATATTGCTGTTGACGTTGATCTTGACGTTGTCACTTTTAAACGGCTGAAAATAATGATGCCATGAAACGCTTCCAAACATGTTTAAAGAAATTCGGACAAGCCTAGAAACGTTTACGTTTTTTTAAGTGAAGCCAAAGTGCTACTAGTTTTTACTTTGAAATGAGGAAAAAGAACTGTTGTTTTTGCTTTGGAACAAATTGTGCTTATCTGAAGACTTTTTAATAAGTGCAGAATGAATTTGTTGACTGCTTTTTAAAAACAAGCAAAAACAGACGTACGTACAACATTTTCAATTGTGCAGAAAGTTCTATCTACTTAAATCTACTCACTGCTTGAAAAGTTGCACAGATTTCTATTTTTACATATAAGCGTGATTTAAGAGGAGCTCTATTTACTTAACCCTAACCCTACATTCTATTTGGAATTGGAATTAATCCTGTGTACCAAATCGTTTATATAATTAATTTTCTAATTGCTGTACTATGATTATAGTTATAATTCCGTGTTTTTTCTCGTCATTGTAGATTCTGAACGACTGTGATGTGGACTCCGCAGGAGACGAAGAGCAATTGGAGAAAACTTGTGCAGGAGTGGTTGAAATCGACCTGGCGCACAACCGACTCACACAATGGAGCGAGGTACGTATACAAATATTCCTAGTCCTTACAGCATAGCTTACGATTAGTTTAGTGTCATTGTCAATAATTATCATCAGAAAATCAGCAGAGTTGATAATTTCATCCATTTAGATTGAAATCCATAATTTTGGAATTGTAAATCGAAAAATTGAAACCGACTATAAGAAAGTTGTTTTCTGCTGCGCTGCCTGAATGAAGGCAATAATATTTCTCACAACATCAGCATTTCCATAAGAATTTATTTTGGCTACTTAAGTATATAAATCAATATTTAGTTGTTCAGACTTACATTTACTCTGTGGTCAATTTTCTCCTTTCAATACACCATTGACTTTTAGAGATGCAAATCCTCATCGATAATGACAGTCTTCCAATTCATATTTCTTACAGTTCTACTACTTCTATCGTCGTTGTGGTTTGGGTTGTTTGGCGGTGGACTCTATCTTTTGGTTTTCTTCGTTAGTAAATATTAATAGTTTGGGTTTACTGCGTCTAGTTTAGTTTCCCATGTCGTATCTAAATGCAGTTAAAAGGCTCTTTCCTTAGTCATTAGTCATTATGTGTTCCTATCACTACTTAAAAGCGTTGAGATTACAGTTCCTTTTAAAGCATTGCTCGAGGTTTTTATCGTACTAATATAGTTGCAAATGTCTTATGGTTTTCAGTTCTATAGGTTTAGGTTAAGTAACCATGAGCTAATTTCGACATTCCACATACAAGCAGCTATGCACTCACTGACACTGCTGTGTCGCTCGAGGAAGGAAAATTAAATTGAAATAAGTATTGATAATTTTTCTCATTCCCAGTATGCCGCAAACTGTATATATAATGCTACTATTTATATAGCTCCGTGTTTATGTATTATGATTGTGATAATGATTTTTAGAAAATTTGCAGACTTTTCTCTCATTCGTTTTTTGTGCTTGTTTCGCTTCACTTGACTTTGACTTAGTATGTAGGTACTTATACGCTGCCTTTTAGTTTTAAACATAGAAACTAAAACTAATATTGTTGTTGAATTGTAATTACGGTAATGATACTATATAAAATATGCATATAATGTAGGGCTACTTATTTATACCTTATTACTTATTTATTACATGCATAGTTGTATATTCCGATCATTCTGATTCTGAATTTAGTCTTTGAAGTAACAACAAAGATAATTACAATTATCTAACCTGACTAAAGTTTAAATGCTAGGAACTACTAGGACTAGGAATGAGGCATTTGTAGTCGAAGGAAAATGAGCAAATTACTTCATTTATAGTGGAATAAGCTAACCGCAGGCGAAATAGTGTCATTTCTGTATTTTGTACCACCTAACAATAATAACCTAAAAGAGTTTTACTTTTATTCTACAATTTTAGTACTTGATGGAACTATTCATTGAGGTTTGGAATAAATAACGTCGAATTTTCTTTTTTTAAGCTTGAGAAAATTCAAAATGACGAAATGTTTAAGGAAATTAACATGAAAAACTAATACCTCCCTCTAGGTTCCCCTTTCTTTATTTTCGATTTTTTAGACATTTTCACAACACCTCAAAAAATGAAAAATAGTGAGATCTTTATGGAGTTCGGTACCGTATTCCTTCGAAGAAATAGGCATTTCCTTGGTAGGCGGTCAAATGCGCTCACTGTTATTTTATGATTTATTATCACTTTATTTTGTTTTCGTTTAGTTTGTTTAGATTTCCTAAATTCTTATAGCAGGAAGAATGACATTCTTCGTATTTTTAAAGAAAATACCGAATCTCTGTGTGGGTTGATGTTTTTTAGTCAATTTTAAAAAAGGTAGATGACTTCACTAGATCGCATAGGATTTCATTATATATAAAATGCAGTGCAATAATATTAATGCAAATAATTGAAGCCTTATTTTATTGCAATTTTGTGAAATGCATTCTACAACTTGACTACAGTTACACACTTTATCCCGCTATCGATGCATATAGCAATTAACATGCATCGATTGCATCGTGATTACATATATCCTAATCCTAGTGTTAGCATAGAGCTTTGTATGTTTAACAACTGGGCTTAAGTTACAATATTATGCTGTGTGCAATATTTTGTGGTTACAGTTGCACTTTTCTGCAATTTGCAACCGTTGCATTATACGAAGTTACAATTTAATGAATGGCCGGGCTGGTCTGGTCTTAAGTGTCTTTTAAGGGTTGTTAATTTTGCTAATTTGATAACCAGCGTGAGATTTTGTGCAAATATTTTTACGAAGTACCTAATTTATATCGCTATGTGCACATAATAGTATATACATACAACGTTTCTGATTTTGGCAAGATTATACTATGACAAAGGAAATGTGCATTTAAATACTAATGTCTGGAGTTGAATGCTATTTGTATGTTTTTCTCAAGAATGCATTTTATGCTGCATATTATTGTAAAAGCGTTCATTCTGTTTTGTGGGTTTCCAAGTAGGTAGGTAGTGTAATTTTGATTTACAGGTGAATTTTGAGTAAAAGTCTTACGATTAGCTTGTCTTGTACAGTAAAGGTACGAGGAAGGCAGTGATGATACTGATATAACGATTGCGGTAGTTAAGCTATGGATGTAAATATTAAGTAATTGAGATCCATGCGATAACGGCAGTGTTTGGGTCTTTGGATTTTGAGTGTTGAAGTTTTTGAGGCTGAACGATGATGGGAGACACGGAGAGTGAGGTTGTCTTGCCTTGGTGTGGCAAGGCAGTTTCAATAACAAGTAAGGTAAAGTCTAGACCTAATGGCTGCAGGTTTCGCCCAAATTCAATTTACAAGTAAAAAGGTGAAATGTGAAATCTTCTGGCTTGGTAGTCTTCCTGTGGGTATTTTAAGTTTGGTTGAAGACAAGACTTTTATGGTTGGAGAAAGAACGTGTAAGAGTAACACTGTTGGCGATCGATGGGTCATGCTTATGCGTATGACTTGGGATTTGGATATCTACTTTTTTGGATAAAGTTTAAGACAGTTTTATGGTGTAAAGGCGAAAGTTTGAATGTTGTTATTTTGTTATCTGCATTGTTATTTGCCAGGGGAATTGAAGTGACATTTCCGACATAGAGTATTCCATGAAGCAGCTGTGTTGTTTTACATTACGTGTGGTGGTCTATACTGTGGATTTTACTTCTTTTGTATGAGCGAGTTGAGTATCCGATTTTGGTACACGGTTTTGCTTCTTTTGGGAATATGTGGTTGAAAGTTTTTGCCGTATTTTGAAACGGCTGAATTGGAACATTCAGGGTCGTGTTAAAAAGTTATTTGAAAAAGTCCTTAAAGTTATTTGAACTTTTTGAAAATGGGTTTGGGGCGGGCTATTTTGGGAAGGTCAACGATGTCTTTTGAAGACTTGTGGTCGTTTTGAAAAGGAGCAATTTTGAGATTCGTTGTCTTTTTCGAAAATTTTTTGTACCATTTTCAAAATAGTCATTTTGAATACTTTGAAAGACCTTTGTAAAAGGTGGAATTTCCAAGTTTTGTACGTTTTTGTAACAGTGTAATTACAAGGTTTCGCACCTTCAAACAAGTACATTACTACTGGGTTTGCTTCCTTTTGGAGTAGTTTATTTACAAACTTTTACAAAAGTTTAATTTCCGAGATTTAGCTCCATTTTGAACAAGAGTATATGTGGAGCGTTTTGACATTTCTAAAAATATCATTTTAATTTTAGGATTTAGCTTTGCTCCTTTTAAAAAAAATGTGTAGGACGTTGTGTATACCCTTGTGAAACCTTATAACTAACGCATTCAAAAGACTTCATTATAGGAGGTTTCGTACTTTTTTACAATAATACGTTTTAGTATGCATTGCCAGCGATGGATATTTTATTCTGAATTGCCTAAAAAGTCTATGCATCACTTACGCTTCTCACGATTCCTTTGCTCTTCGAATTTTAACGATTTGATTGAACACGCCTTCTTTGTCTTGTCTTACGTTCTATCTTCTACTAAACCCTTCCTCAACTCACTTCCGAATGGCAACTATCAAATTTTTACACACATTCCTCATTCCCATTCCCATAATGCACTATGCATTTTCTCTCAGATATAATTATACGTAATATAGCTATTCGTACAAACTATATAGTTTTAAGGTTATAAGCCTGCGAGTTAGCACTACTAGTATTTAAACCTTCCTAAAGCCCTAAACAAATACATTAAAGTTTGCTTTTAAACACAAAGCGTGGATGATAGATTTTAGTCCTTAATATACTCTCTTTTTCTCTGTAAGCCTTAAACTAGGAAGTAATTGCAACGCTAACGCTAATAAAGCTAAATCACAAGCGTGTAATATGCAACAAGAGAGAGAGAGAGAGAGAGAGAGAGAAACGCAATTTAAATATTAAAGGCCATCCATGCCATTTAGTTCCTTCTGCTTCTGCCGTATAAGCGCACGTAGTACAATTAGCTACTGCTATACGATATCTCCGTATCATTAACTTACACTCTCTCGGCTTCTACACACTAAATCTTGTTCCCATCTTGTAACGCAAAAAATGATTCTTTTTCTACATCAGTTCCTTGTCTTTGTCATTGGTTTGTCATGTCGTGATCTTTTCCTAACAATCAACCTACTATTAAACTAACCTAGCAATAATTATACATCTATGTAGTCATATATGTATATCCTTTATACTTATGCTTACTGCAATACCTGCTTATTAAAAAGAACCACGAGGCACGAGCACGAGTCAAGCAGCGTCTTTGTCTTCGACTGTCAAGGTGCAAACTTTTAATAATTGCGGCATAGGAATTTAGACGCATTGGTCCTATCTATATATGC
>JAAXYX010004420.1:0-12404 GCA_036851915.1 Ptenothrix huangshanensis
GTATACCGTCATGCATTATATCTCTACACTCGAAACATGTACATAGCTCAACATTCGCCCCGTGAACAAATGATACGTAGGTATATACATGAAGACGGGAATTTTACCGATGCTGTATCATCTAGATACGAAGTGTACGAAACAAGACAATGACAAAAAAAATGCAATAGCTACGGAACGACTACGACGGCGACAAAGACAAAGGCAACGAAATGACAGTAGATTTATGAAACGGAAATCTACACATATTACATTTCACATTTCGAGAGCAGTCAAGTCAAACACGGTATCGATCCCATTCTATTTCGAATCCAAAAACCAACCTAACCTAGGCAAGATCAACTCCAAAACCAAACCAAACCCATCCAAAGCTAAACTGGAGCCAAGTTGAATGAAAAGTATTTCCGGAGCTTCTTCTCCACATCCCGTGGTTTCCTTTCCTCAAACACCAAACTGTCACCTCACTATTCTCTAGTCCTAGCGACAACTGCGACGAGGACCACGAATACTGTGAAACTTGACACTTGACACTTTCCTTTAACAAATCAAATTGGGAATCACGTCATCGTCTGTCATCGTCATTAACTATGCACAGAAACCGACATTGACTGGATTGGAACTGGAACACTACTACACCTACATCAGTTTGCATACACATTGACGACTGCATGGCACACGCTCTATACTCGTAAAATAGTAGGTTACCACCCAACACATTTACATTCTCGATGATGCTCACTTCCGAAAAACCTCCAGGACCAGGGCCACGTCCATAACAACGTACTGTCGAACAAAACACGACTGACATAACACGACTATGACATTTGAGCCGAGACAAAATCAAGGATAGGATGTATACATTATTCAACATAATTCTACCTTAACCATGCCCAGGTAAATTTTTTAATATTACATTGTGTGTGAAAATTCCCTAGTCTCAGCATACGAATAATTTCTAATATTCTTACATCGCATTAATTTGTAGTTAGATTTAGAAATGTCAGTGTCGTTTCGTAGTAGTTCTCAACTTTAACTTGATTCTCCAAAGATAACTGCATAGCACTTGACGACTGATGTTTGCGATTGCATTATGTAGACATTCGTGTGACAACACATTATCGACAATTGGCCCACACTGTATTACTGCTGCTCCTGTTGATTAGCACGATGCGATGCAACGCGATGCGTTGGGGATGAGAGTGAAAAAGTGAAGAAATAAAATAAGTCGTAAACTAAAAGCAATAATATTGAATATTGCATTAACATTAGAACTAGTAAAATTATAATAGCCCCATGTTCATAATTACCATAGGTATACACACAGCATTACAATTCATCTCACAATAAACTAGCACAGAAAAAGTAACAATGCATTTTCTGTATTTATTCACACTCAGACGTAGACCAAGAGCGTAGAAAGTGGATTTAAACCCTGATTCTCACGTACCACATTTATTTTAGAACACTTCATTTTTAAAAAATAAATGCATGCAGTTTTTCCATCGTTTATTATTATCTCCCTCTCTCTCGCTCTTATCATATAGATTCTAGATAGTAATAGTAATGATTATTACACAATTAGGTCCTAAAATGAAAAAGTAGGTGTCAAGTCATATCAAGTCAAGTCACATGTGATGTGTGATGTCCCATCACATCGCCATTCCTTCACCAGGTGCTTATCTCTAACGATACTGCATTCGATTTGCCTACATGATAATGGAAATGGATGTTTTTCTACAGTTACTCTCTTCTCCTTCTTTTTCATTCCTTGTCTTGTCTTGTTTTTTCAAGTATGGTCGGAATCTCATCAATCATTGCATCGCATGTCCAACACTTCTACTCTATCTGCATTTCCTTTCCAGCCAATTACCCCCCCCCCCCTTGTTTTCCATTTGAAAAACTGCTTTAGAATTGTAAATTGGAAAATTGTAAATTGCTCCATTTATTTGAGGAATGTTTTTGTTAGTATCTGGCGACTGTTCTATTTTGCTTTTGCCTTTGTTGTGACTGTTGCTGTTGCTTTTCCCTATTTATTTTACCATTTCCAAATTTCCATAAACCCAACATTTCTATTCTACGATCTATGATTCTCGAAAAAACCCATCTACACCAAGAGACCGAGAGACCGAGACCCAGACCGAGATCGAGGCCAGGACCAAAACAAAGACCCAGACCTCCTTTCCATTCCTTTCCTCTCCTTGTCTCATGTCGATGTCACTGTCGAATGGCAGTGGAAATACAAGTGCGGAGTAGAAGTGGAAGTGGAATAGCAATTCTCTATGCCTGACAATAATTGTAATTATATACCACATTAATATTCTAGAAATGACCAGTTTGAGCTCACCCAGTGGTAATCAGAATCAGAATGCAGAATAGAAAATGGAAGATGGAAATGTCATGTCAGTTGTCCATTTGTAGTCAACTTCCTTTACGGATCTGCACCGTCACAAATTCAGTCATAGTCACCGTCCTTTTATTCTTCTTATCCAAGTTGAAGTCGAAGCTAAAGTAAATCAAAGGGAAACACGAGCTCTTCCCGTTTCATGGTTTCGTCAGACAAGACCAGAGCAAACCAGATCAAACATGACATGACCGTCACCCATCTTTCTGTCCTCATTTCATCTCGTTTTTGAATGAGGATTATTACAATTAGGTACTTACCATACGTCTACAGTTCTACCGTAATTGTAATTGTAATTGTAAAGGTCTATTGGAAAGCTTTCTTGCCATCAAAATTATTGCGATTGTGATTATGAATGTGAATGTGACTGTGAATGTAGGAATTAGGATTGTGCATGCACAGTGGAGGAGGAAGTGGAACGTCCGTGGAAAAGGAAGGCAGAAAAACGAATGTCATAGTCATGCCATATTGTTTGTTTGTTTATTTGTTTGGTTGCTTTATTTTATAATTTTTGAGAGATGAAATGGAATGGATCAATGACCAGGACTAGAGCAAGACCAAGGATCGAATAAGCTGTCATTTGTATTCAAGTTCGGTGCTATTGAATCTTAATTTATAGACCATATCGTCCACAAATACAAATATGATATTTTAAATTATTATCATTTCTACGGTTATCGTTATAGCTTTTACCATTCCTGTTTCTCTTGCTGCTGCTAGATTTAATAAAAAATATGGATTTATCTGTTCTGCTACACATTTGCATTTAAATGCATTAGGTGTATTACATCGAGTCGCAATGATGCCATCAGATATTCAATCTACTTTGTGGACCTTAATGAATCAAAAAGAGCCAGATGTTTTAGAAATAGCAATAACAGACTTTTATACAGCTATAAATACATTTACAAAGAAATAATTGCATATTTTGTTTGCTATGAAGGATAGAAAGTTTCATTTTAGTATTTTAAACGGCAAGGAAGACTGCCACTTTGAACATTTTGGAAAGGGGAAAAACGCCACGCTTGCTGTTTTCGAAGGGAAGAATATTTTATTTCCAGAACTTTTATCTAAATTCTTATTCAATTTACGCGTTTTTCAAAGGAATGAAATGCGCAATATTTATACTTTCATAAAACTGCAAACACTGCTATTTGCACATTTCGATAGAGATCAAAAACTGCCAAATGCCAAAAGCTCTTTCCGTCCTCTCTGAAAATATACAAAGGTAGCAAAATCTCCTTTATACCTAATCCAATTTTCAAAAAATCTAGTAGGTTCTCTTTTTAAATAAACTAGAACTCTTTTATGCATAAAATATCAAACAATGTCATTGCATGTATTACTCCGAATTGCAGAGCTACAATTCTCGTATCTAGGCCTCTGATCTAGAAATTCATTAGTGAAGTATGTGCACAGTGTTAAGGTACTTAAATAAGTAAACCTAGACTTGATTAACACCGTTCTCCACTCTCCACTCCAACGTTTTACTTCGAAATTTAAAAAACCCTCTCTCCTCAGTTTATCGATCAGAACCAACACCAACTCCAGGACCAACTCCAAACCAAACGTACTTTCATATGAACAAGAACGAAGGAAGGAAGAGAAACCAGCCTGATATTCCACATGCACCCAGTCCAAATGAAACCCAGTGTTTTATCTGTAATTATATCCCTTCGCTTTCCTCTCATAGTTTTATGTGTTAAACGAAATACTTACAAGATGAAAAGCAAATGCAAAAGCAAAAGTGTGGGAAAGAGACTAAATGAAAATCAATTACTAATCAACTAATCGAGTCAATGAGAGACGACGAGGAAGGCGAAAACGGCGCCAATCAATTCCGTTGCATTTCATTAGATTGCATTGGCAGATTCACATTTAATTCAATTTGCTTTTCCGCATTAAGCGACTCTAGTTCAAACCAGCAGCCAGCAATGTACCGATTCAAGTGGCTAACTAGTAAAGTCCATGTGCATGCATACATACGTGTGCGCGTGAATGTACTATGAAGTAACTACCTACTATGTAGTAGGTTGAAAGTGAATGAGTAGCTTGCTCCCATCTAAAAGTAATGAAGCAATCAAGACTCCTTCCTCATTAATAAAACTGAAAACCCTTTAAATTACCTCTGTCACTCCTTCCCTCAAAAGCATTCAGGATCCTAGTGCTATGCATAAGAAGCAATATGCAGTAAATCATCATACCGAGACCCAGTATACACTGTATAGAGGGGAAATGGTCTACTAGATCTACCAAAGATACACATGGTATATATATTTACCTACATAATCAAGTACAATTTCCTTGAAGAGTAATTAATAATTTCAACAACGGACCGCTCGCACGTAAAGAGGTAAAGGTTTCAGCGTTCAAAGTTCAAGACCAAACAAGACCAGTTTAAACGTGTTTAATCTCTGCCTTGGTCTTTATCTGTATGTACCTACCTTTACTGTCTAGAACCTACTTGACTCACTCACTTTAACAGATCCAGGTCTTCATTATTTCACAATTAAAACAAATTAGCATTCCCTCCACTTTTGTTCTACGAAGCAAGCACTAACGAAGAACGGTATTAAATTTCCTCTGTCTGGCATTGGAGTTAGATTGACACAGATCATCCTCGGTAGAGGCAATCCATGAATCCAGTAGTACCCTTGCCAATACATGCATAACTCTCAGAGCAAAAATTCGACAACACTAAGGTACCTACCTATGAGTATAATACATCATATTAAATTCTACGACAGAACAATAACAACAATAGAATGCACCGACCTAGTACACTAGCAATGACAATATGTGATAATTAAAAATCAATTAATACCAAATCCAAGGACAAAGGATACTCAGGTAGGTACCTAAGACGAAACGCGCCTCATTTCACATCACTGTTGACTGATTGTATATATTAGCATCTGGATTCCTGCTTATACAATATCGTCAAAAATATCTAGTCAATAATCACCCCCGTATTTAATAACACACCAGACAATCCTAGGCCACCCAGACCTATCGTTTGTAAGTCTAATACCATCTGCTTCGAGGTAGTTCCTGCACAAATAACGGCACAATGCTCAGAGAAAGTTCCTTTTAATACCCACTACAATATTTCTTGTTTGTTGCTTTTTCTCTGTCATTTTCAATTGTTTATTGTGAGGAAGACCGAGCCAGACCCAGATTAAGAGCCAGAGCAAGTGCCCGAGCCAGTATGTGATTAAAATCCACTTTTCCTCCGTCTTTTCATAAGTGTAAAAAACAGTTATTGCATCTTTCACTATGCAGGAGAGTACGTGTTTAAGTACAACCGCGTTAGGGATTTGTGAAAATACGAAAACATTCTATGTAATTGCATTTTTGAGAATATGGAAAACACTTTAGTCTTGACAACATTTGTATGGGAACCAAGACTTACGAGCTCAAAGTACTAAATGAGCTTACGAAAAACTTGTAGCATGGTGTATTAGTAACCACGATTGTAAAACCAATTAACGAAATTGTTCTAGGACCTTTTAGGAAAGTGTCTCCATTCTAAATTTTATGTGTCTATGCTATGTAGGTATATGTAGGTAGGCTATTTAGAGGCATTTAGGTTTCAGAAGTAGCACAATGGAGCATTTTCACGTAGGTATGTGTTTTAAAAAATTAATTAAAAAGATTAGAAGAGCTGACTACACAGTAAACAGCGTTAAAGGCATGTTTTTCAAAATGAAATAAAGTTACAAATGGAAGACTTTTTAAAACTGAAAAAAACAAATTAAAATAATAAATGTTTGCTTTTAAAAATGGTAAAACTATCACTATCAGTAATATGTTCATATGCCTATCACATTATACTACATTTTACACAGTACAATACAGAACAGTGTAGCTCCGCACCTCTCGCTCATAATTATCTAAATTCACCTAAATACATAGGTAATTTAGATATGTATGTGATCTAGTAAGCTGGTTCTGGTTAATTAGGACTAGGACGTTGAAAAGCGAAAAAGGAAAGGAAAATATATACCGAAGAAAATCAAATGCAACCAAAACAAGGTGACTCTATATTATCATTACCATTATTATAAAGTTATTTGACGCGAAAGTAGAAGAAATGAACCAGGACATAATTAGCCCAAAATTTTAAACTGCAATAATTGTAATTGCGGTAATTTTGACGTTGATTTTATATAGGGCTAAGGATTTTGTTTGTTTGTTGACTCGGATTCTGACTTTGACTTGAAGTGGAGTGAATACAGATTTAATTATAATTACCAGGTTTATGGCTACTACGAGGCGAATTGCTGTTTGGCTTGGCTTTCGTTCTGTGCTTCAGGTTGAATGGCAGTGTCTCCTCACCAGCCACGATATGACCGTTTCGAATGACCACCTTAATGTTCGCAGCTTTTGGGTCGATTTCCAAAGGATGCTGGGGCTGATTTTGATTCTCATTCTCATTCCCGTGCTCATCATGATGATGATGTCTATGATGCTTATGATGATGGTGGTGATGGTAACTTCCATTATTTCCATGTCCGTTCAAATCGTCCTCGTGACTTCCATTCCCATGTCCATTTCCATTTTTGCCATTCCTCTTGGCCGCTGAAGGAACTATAGGTGGAGGAGATGCAGAGCTGGTCCCGGAGCCTGTACCGGTACCAGTACCGGTGTCCGGGCCATGATGGTGACCGTTGCCGTTACGACTACTGCCATTTGTATTCGTGCTCGAATGCGTAGGGATTTTCGAACGCATGTTGTCCTTCATGATTACAAGCAACTAGCCACTAGCTGTGCCCAAGGACCGGATGATCACAAATTGCTAATTGTTTATCCGTATCTTCGTACTTTGTAATCTTTCACCTGATTACAAGCAAAAGTCTACTCCCACTCCAAGCTGCGTTGCATTGCAGATATACATAATATATACATCGGACGTACATGTATGTATGTAGACACAAACAGTTCTTTCTGCTGGGCTTTAATTCCAATCTGCTTTCCACTTCACTTCGCTCTTGTCTCCCAAAACGCTCTCACCAACTCAGATTCACATTAAATCCATCTCTCCAACTTTCTACACTGACACTGCACCGGCACCACACACACATTAAAATTATCATTAGACATAATTAGGGACTTTTTGTAAAAAAAAATGGAAAAAAAGTCCCTAATTATTATCCTGCTCATCACTGCAATTCTGAGATTGCTCTGGATTTATTATGAATTTTGTTTGGACTGAATTGGGAATCGTTGGAAAGTGTGTCAGAGTTCAAATTCCATTTCCAATGTTTGTCTATTATTCTGCTCTGGCTAGATTGTCACTGTTGTCATCATCACTTAATTTTTAGATTTTGTCTTAGACTAGTATGTAGTGCAGTCGAATTAAGAGTAACGCTCCCTATGTATGGAATTTCATACCTACTAGTAGGTACATAGGTATGAACTTGTATAAATACCTACTTGACGAATTAGGGTAAAATTGTGTACTATGTACATAGGTATATGAGAGAAAGACAGAAACAAAATTAAAAATTTGAGAATATAATTATGATTAAAAATAAAATTATAGGAAGCTGTGAAGGAATGAAGGGAGGAAGACAAGACAGTGTAGGCCTTGACATAAGGACAGACAGATCTTAGCTTATTTTGGGACCAAAGTGAGCCTAAAATAAAGCCCAAATGTGGCAGTAGGAATCCACCAGACGGTAAGAACAGAGGCAGCGGCAGATGCTATGCTACCACATTTCTCTTAATCCTAAAAATACACAGATCACCATCATCACCCCCTCAATTGCAGCTTTAATAGCAGACTCGACCGACAGATACCGATTTCGCCAAACAGATAGAAGTACAACCATCCTACCAAGGAAACTTGCGATAATTATTAGTATTATTCAAAACTACCTGGAATGCCTCATGCCTCCCTACTTTTGAATCAATATTAAAAACTTCCTATGCTAAATACTCTTTTTTTAAATTTCTCCATACCAGCACTTACACACACTTTAAACGCTTAGTAGGATACCAAATAAATTTCAATTCTAGAGTTTAGAATTTTACTTTAAACCAGCACACAGTTATTTTGAGTTATAGATGTTAATATATTGATTTTGATAGCTGCTATAGGTAGATACACTTTTAACATGGTGCCTTATGAGCAACGCACAAATAGGGAGTCACTAAGGACTCAGCTTTAGTATATGAGACTAGTAGACTGTATTCACTAGTCCAGATATTTCGAATGGTTAAACTGTGGAAAGAATTCGTGCTGTTGTTGCTGTTGTTGCTGCTGATGTTGTTGCAGTTGGTGTTGCTAATGCTGCCGGCATGAGACTGGGACTGCAGAGGATGATGGCAAGTCAGAAAAGTAGTGAGTGATTAGAAGTGAAGAGAAATGTGCCAGTCGTTATTGTTGAGCCCCTTTGCTTTTGACTTTGACTTTGTTCGTCTATCCTACGACTGAGTCCAAATACTATTGCTTCTACTATTATTATTATTACTAATGCAATTGCCAATGCTATTGCTCTGACACATGCTATGCACAAATTGTGATTTTGAAAAGGAACATAATTGCATTATGCTTTAAAGTTAACCCTCCTGTGTACACATATGTGTAGGAGTATTAGTATTAGTACTAGTACTAGCACTAACATGTGCTCCGATGTATATCTACGTCTACTTCCTTGACTTGACCTATTATTTCCTCCTTAAGCAGACGGTAAGTAGGAACGCGCTCCTCGCTGTCTAAATGTCCAAATGTCTACATTAGCAATCAGCATTAACATGATAAGTGCCCAGCACACAAGATTCTTCGGGTCCAACATAACACCAAAACCAAGACAAACGTGTAGCTCCATTCACTTTTCCACTCACCACAACCACACCGCCTCGTTCGAAATCTTCTTAAACTCGTGCAAACTAAACTATCTACCTACTCCTATTCAGTCTTCAGAAACGTCCGACAATCCACATGCTTTCAATATTCCTAGGGAACTATTAATAATTTGTAGAGATAATTATAATTGTGGATAATGTGGCATGGGAAATAATGGTTTTGTGAAGTGCTTGAAATTCTGTTCGTTTTGGTCTTTTGTTTTTGGAAGTTTTAAGAACCACAAAAAAGATCTCTGCTCGTTTTCCTAATAGCAATGTTTAATTGGGGGATTTGCTCCCTCACTTTTTGTTTTGCTCCTTTGAATAAAGTATAAATGTGAAAATAGCATTTTTGTCTCCTTCTGAAAAAAACTTTCTGAAAAAACTATAATCGAAAATTATCACGATTTTTGAAAATGATTTGCATTCTTGTTTTCACTCTGTATAAAGCACTTTTTGCTAGTTTAAAAAATGTAAACAAACAAAATTTAAACACAGCTTGTGATTTTTAAAAACCTTCTAGTTCCAGGTAACTAGCTCACTCCAGTTCTAAAAATACACAGATAAACACCACTATCTAGAAACACAGACCACGCCGTTTCTCTACAGATAAACTGGGCGAATTAAAATTGGGCCAGTAGTTTTGTCTCCAGCAAAAAAACACTGGCACCAGAACTAATCATTAAAATGTAACATACTACATTTTGCACCTTCGACAGCAACAACATCACGATTTCAATATGCAACCATGCAAATATCCAATCCACTGAATTTGAGGTTGAGGCAGAAAAAATGAACTAATCATGTTTGACTAAGGGAGTGACGATAAGCACGAGTGCGAGCACAGGAACCAGCACCTGAACCAGCACAAAGTTCAGTAGAACTCATCGTCTCCAGTTCCAGTTCAAACTAATTCGCATGTAATAGTAACTCAACTTCTTTTTTTCACAAACAACACTAGGACAAAACCAACTTCTACGCCAAGACCACACAAAGACTCGGACTAATACCGCGAAGAAAAACAAAAACAATTCCCATCAAAACTAATTTATTGAACTACTTGAATTATTTTTTCCCAAATAAATCTCTCCTCCTGACTGCAATCTTATATGTGATATGTGCACAGCCCAATTAACTCACTACTTACTACACTGACGTGACTTACGAATGGGAATAATAATCGTAATGACTACGACTCAGACTATTATTTAGTACTAGACACTTAACTCACAAACTCAATTCAATTCCATTCAACTCAACTCTACCAATTTCTGTCATGGGAAAAACAATGCCAAAGAAACTGTAATGTATAGGGCAGATATTGCAAATTCTCGAATCCAATTTCCAATGCACATGACCCACTGGGCAATAAATTGTTGATTGCACAGCAATTAGTGATATTACTATACTTAAGTCAAATCAAGCTCAGTCATGGTGATAATGATGATGACAATGGCGAGGAGAGGACGACGACGATGATGATGATGATGGAAATAGTATCACAATTAAAATCACAGTAAAATCAAGGCATTTCGGTAATTAGTGGGCACAAGAGGAATTATTAAAGAGCAAGGGAATAAAACCGAAATCAAACCACGTTTAACAAACCACATTAATTCAGATAGTACTCTCTGCTCCTGCTTCTCTTTATTACTTTCCGTCCGCCCAGCAAGGCTGTGGACGCGAGACTGGGTGTAGTTGCAGTTGTATTTGTATTTGTACTTGTAATTTATCTCATCTCATATTTATTCCATGCCATTGTTCGCTCTCGTGTAAAAATTCACTTGAAGCAACGTACGAAGTGATGTGAAGAACTATTTTTTTTCAAGGTCTTCTCTGCCGAAACACATAACTGCGAGCTACAAGCTCTCAGCTTTAAATCCATAAGCCTCTAGAGAGATACGAGAACGATGCGCATGTATGTATCTAGATAGACATGAGCTTTTGTCCTACTGTCACAAGCAGTGGAATCATCATGTGCATGATGATTTTATTCAGATTGGCAACGTACATAAGTTTTCCAAAGTGTGAACATGCCGAGTTCCAACATCACTTGACAAATACAAACGTCACTCATTCATATATATTCATTTAGGGTATCTCGTGAGGTATTTGTATATTTGTAATTAAAGGTATATCCCTGAAGAATTCAGCAGATAGGAATTTAAAAATACATGTCCATATTTAGCAAGAGTAGAGCTACCAAGTTCTCTCTTTTCCTCATTAATTAATTTCACAAAAAATGCTAGAGTAATAATAGACAAAGTAGAATCTGTCTATACTCTCCAGTGTTAGACAGATTGTGGCTCTATATATTATGCATTGCCCTGTTCTCTGTGTTTATTGATTGTACATCTCACTAGTCACACTATATAGTCAACAGAAGTAAGAGCAACCAATGACATTTTTTAGCTTCATTATTCCTCGCTATTTATGTAATGTTTTAATTTAATTACACTCGGTACTAAATATCTACTAAATTCTTGAATGATGAATGAGTCATGGCTTTTTATAGCACTCAGAATCTAGACTGTATATATACGCACAAACATATACATACTTGTGTAGGAATGCCAACAAAAGTAGAAATTGTGCATATGAACGTGAGTGGATAAATAATATAATAATATAATAGTGAGAGACTGCTATAGTAGAGACTTTATATTCCGACAATTGTTGTACGCTAGTAGGTAGTGTGTACATAGTACATAGTTTGGCTGCAGGAAATCTGAACACGTCATCAGTTCATCGAGGAAAGCAATGGAGTAACAGAACGAGTGACAGAATTTATTTTATTTCGTTAGAATGCAGTAAGTGCTTTCATGATGGTTATGATGTAGAAACTTTACTTTTTGAATCTGACTCCGCATTTATTTTGATCCTCTTCGCCAAAGTTTTCAAAAACGAGGGGTTTTATATTGTAGGTACGAGTGTAATTAATACAGTTATTACTTTTCTGCCTCCCCTCCGAGAATTTTAAGAAGTTCAATGCACTCATTTTTGAACATGTTCAAAAATGTCAAACTAAGCTCTATTAACCTTTTGGGCTCGAAGCGTGCAAATATAAACTAAAAAAACACGCTACTGTGGGCCGGAGAATGCAAATTTGCATTCAACATAACAAACAATACAGGCCTGAGGATGCAAATATAAA